>JAHRHZ010000144.1:9082249-9108133 GCA_024137785.1 Ginglymostoma cirratum | reverse complement strand
AGCGCAGGTGTTCTGCAAAGCGGTCCCCAAGCCTCCGCTTGGTTTCCTTTTTCTGAGCGCAGGTGTTCTGCAAAGCGGTCCCCAAGCCTCCGCTTGGTTTCCAGCTTTAAACTATCTCAGCTTTAAACTGTGGGAGGAAACCAGAACACTCAGCAGAAATCCACACAGACACAGGGAGAACATGCAAACTTCACACAGACAGTCACCCAAGGTTGAAATGAACCCAGGTCCCTGGCACTGTGAGGCAACAGTGCTAACCACTGAGTCACCATGTCACCTTTAGGTAGGTTGTAAAATTGAGTATCGTATTTAGGAAGCCCATCCCTTTTCGGATGAGTAGTGGTAATATGTTGGCACTAACTTATGAATCAGTTTTGGTTATCAGGGGTCGCTTTAGTTATCGGGGAGAGCTGATTACTTTTTGAGGACAACAATATTGATGGTCATAAAAGTCTCTGCTTATACCGTCAATATGGTATTTGAGATTGACAATTCATTACCTTCCAAAGGTTGCTTTTTGGTTTGTTAGCCATTTATGTATGTTGATATGTCTTCCCTGCTGCCATCATTTTGGTGAGGTACCACCTTGTTGGTCATTTGGGTCCTGTTCTGAAATTTGGTTTGAATTTTGCAACCAGAATTGCTGCACATGCATGCCCAGTTTCCTTTGCATGTGCTTTGCAGTTATGAAAAAATACTGGACAACATCTGGATAGAGATGAAACTGCGTCTATATGAGATCTTGCAGGCTTGGTATACTTTGCTGTCTGTAGCAATAGTATCTGCATCCAAAGAATGTAATTGATGTTGGCATGGCAATATGCCTTCAAGGCATAAACAGCATTTTCCCTTTGTCTATAAGATCTTTCTGAAGGTCTTTGATTAGAATAAAGATGAATAAAAACTTAACTACCCTCTAATTAAGTTTTTAAGCATAAACACACCCGAGCCCTTTGCTGTGGAATTTGGCAACAGTCATCAATAGATTCTTGGGGTTTCTGTCAATACAACAGATTTGGAGTCAGTTAACTCAGAAGTTGATTCATGGCTTCAGCTGATCCACAAGCTCCGAGTTTTCTTTAGATCTCTTTATTTTCCTCAGAAAGACCAATGGTATCTATTTAGCAAAACCCCTCCTTCCCAATAGCAAGTCATCTTTTTACAGATCTCTTCTTGGGATCTCATCTTGGGATTCCTTATGAAAGTAACTATATTACTTAAATAGCTATAGTTCAGTGAAGATGTCACTCACTGCCCAGCTACAGTCAAATTCTTAGACTCATGGAGTCGTAGAGATGTACACAATACTCCAGGTATTGTGATCCTTCTGTCAGACCCTTCTGTCCAACTCATCCATGCTGACCAAATATACTAAATAAATCTAGTCCCATTTGCCAACATTTGGCCCATATCCCTCTAATTGCTTCCAATTCATATACCCATCCAGATACCTTTCAAATTTTGTAATTGTACCAGCTTCCACTTCAGCTCCTCTGGCAGCTGAATCCATACATGCACCAAGCTCTGCGTGAAAAAATTGCCCCTTAGGTCCCTTTTAAATCTTTCCCCTCTCACCTTTAACCTAAGCCGAATAGTTTTGGACTGTCCCACCCTGAGGAAAAGATCTTGTCAAATTACCCTATCCATGCCCCTCCTGATTTTATAAACATCCATAAGGTCAGCCCTCATCCTTCAACACTCCAGGGAAAATAACCCCAGCCTATTCAGCCTCTCGCAATAGCTCAAACCCTCCAACCCTGGCAACATCCTTGTAAATCTTTGCTGAACCCTTTCAAGTTTCACAACATCCTTCCTACAGCATGGAGACCAGAATTGAACCCAATATTCCAAAAGTGGTCTAACCACTTGCCTTCCATTTCTTCAAATAGTTCTAGCAACTGACCTGTTGTGATCATGATCAATTTCCATTACTGTTGAAGTTTCTTACATTTAATGGCGGAGAAGGTCAATTGGAGTTCAGAATTCCAAAATGGCAATGGTGTTGTCAATTCATTTTTGCTCATCATCAAATCAGCATTGTACACTGTTCAAAACCAAATCAGCAGTGCCCATTGTATTGTCCATACAGTGGCTGCGGTTAGGTCATGTGTACAAGACCATCACAAGAGAATTTGAGTTCAGAAATAGGGATGTATAACTGCAGTTATGTAGAGCCCTGGTAAGACCCCACCTGGAATATTGTGTACTGTTTTGGTCCCCATGGTTAAGAAAGGATATACTTACCATTGAGGGAGTGCAGCAAAATTTCATTAGGCTGATACTGGAGATGGCAGGACCGCGCTATGAAGAGAGTTTGGTATAACTGAGGCTGTATTCACGAGAGTTTAGAAGGATGAAAAGGGATCTAACTGAAATAAAATTTTAACCAGGCTAAAAAGACGAGATGCAGGCAAGTGTTTTGCCTGGCTGGGGAGTCTAGAACAATATCTCAGTGTTAGTACTGTTCCCGCACAGTGCCAGGGACCCAGATTCAAATCCACGCTGAGGCATCTGTCTGTGTGGAGTTTGTACCCCCTTTCCATGTCTGCGGGGGTTTCCTCTGGGTGCTCTGGTTTCCTCCCACAGCCCAAAGCTGTGCAGGTTAGGTGGATTGGCCATGCTAAATTGCCCCATATTGGTCCAGGGATGTGCAGGTTAGGTTGGCAATGGGAAATGCAGGCTTATAGGGATAAGGTAGGGGGTTGGGTCTGAGTGGGATGCTCTTTGGAGGGTCAGTGCAGACTCAATGGATCAAATGGCTGGCTTCCACACTGTAGAGATTCTATATTCTATGAAACCAAAGGACACATTTTCAGAATATGGGCTAGACCATATAGAACCAAGATGAGGAAATATTTCTTTACTCAAAGAGAGTGAACCTGTGAAATTCTCTACCACGGAAGGCTGTGAGGCCCAATTTACTGAATATATTCAAGGAAGATAAAACTTTAGATTTTAAAGACATCAAGGGTTATTGGGAGAAAGTAGGAAGTTGGCACTGAGATAGAGGATGGGCTGTGCGTATATTGAATGGTGGGGCAGGCTCAATGAGTCAATTCCTACTTCTAGTTTGTTTGTTTCTGTGTCTATATTTGTAAGCCTTTGCCAAGGAGGTGTTCATGCCCTTTCCAGCAGACACGTGCATGCTCAGCTAAAACCCAATTTTGAGCTTCATGAGGATGATGCTTAGAAAAACATGGCTCTTAGAAAAACAGTTGCTCCAGAAACTCCTCTAAACATCTTTTTTTATGGTTTTGGATTGTTTTGAAGCTCAGTTTTGGAACTCGTTTTTGGATGAAAAGCTTCATCATGATGCTGATCTTGGAAAGTCCATGTTCCATCAGCAGCTATAACCTTCTGCTTCATTCATATCTGTAAGTTAAATATGGTAAGAATTTTAGACAGAAGAAGCGACCACCCCATACGTCCCACCCATCCTCCAGCAAACATTGAGGGTGAGCCTACCTGTATAGTCATCAGACTGTTAATTGGCTCAGGGAGAGACTTTTGCACCTATCTCAGAGGAGGGTCCAGCTCAGACTGCTGCCAGCCGATCAAGAGCTTGAAGCTCTTGAGTCCTAACAGCGCCACCACACACCATGGTCACTGCTGGGAATACAGACAGTCCCCAGACGCCAAGAGCCATGGTTCTGGAGATCCAGCTACGTTTTGGAATTCACTGGGGGAAATCTGGCAGGCAGTGGGTGGTGGAAGAGCTGTGTTTGGGAGGGCAAGGAAATGGATAGGTGCCATGTGATGTTTGGCCTCTGTTGCGCATATGATCCCTGAACAGTAGGGCTCCTTCTCACCCTATGAAAAAGGTTGCTACTAAATGGACCCTTTAAGTGCCTCAATTACTCCAAGACAAGGCAGGCGTCACTGCTGAGGTACACTGTTTTTTAGTAGATCCCTCCATTCTGCTTCCCCACCCCAGCTGCAAGCTCACTCCTGGTGTGTTGCAGAGCTGAGGGGCGGTGGTGTTAAAGGAGGTGCCTTTGTTATTTTATATCCTGACTTCAATTAGAGCAATGATTAAATCAAATTAATTTGCAGCACAAAATTTGCCAGTGGCCATAAACATAATGACGTGGCAGGCAAGACAATTTCCCAGGATAGCAATGCCTTTTTAAACTTGCTCTGGCTGTCAGTAGATCAGTGTTTGCGTACCTTTTGTACACAAGCCTGTTCAAAATGAAACTATTCAAAATTAACCATTGATATTCCAACAATCTAACTGGAATTACATGGTAATGTCAGTAAGTAGTTTTCTGTGATTTACTTAAATAGGGACTGAAAAGATAAAATGTGTGTCATATAATTATAAAAATTTGAGAAGCCAATGCGTTCACTATGTATGTTGAAATGACCAAAAGCTACACATAATTGGATCAACAGATTAATTGACTGATTTGAAACTTATATCAATATTGTGTAACAGCTCTGGGAGTTGCACTTTATCCAGTCTACCATTTGTGATTAATGATTATCATTATTGGCTTACCTTGTTCTGTCATTGTTGAGAATTAGCAGCCGTTTGAACATGCTTCAAGTATGTTTAGCTCCATTGTTTAATTCCAGATTATAGTACAGGTTTGGAAATAACATACTGCCATGCGAAAAAGTCACAGAGGGTGCAGCAAAGATTCACAAGAATGGTTTCAGGGATGAGACCTTTAGTTATGTTTTAGTTTGAAGAAGCTGGGGCCGTTCTCCTTGAGAGGAAATTTTGAGGGTTCTGGACAGGGAGGTTGGGAAGAAACTCTATGATCTGTCCAAAGGCTTTGAACAAGCAACACAGATGCCACTTAGATTTTTGACCCAAATAATAACACAATCCAAGAGGTTACTTTGAATCGGGATGTGTCCATGCGGTTATCTGTTTGACCTTCTGACAGAAGACAGTGTTTATCATATTGAGATTATGCTGAACACACTTTGTCAGCGGGAGGGGGCCATTTGCTTTGGGTTTTCCATGTTTCCACTCTAGACATTGAAACCTCTGCCAACCCTGTCAACAAAGTCTCTGAGCAGGATGATTCAGAGAAGAAAGTTCAACCATGTTGTGATGTTTCCCTCCTTTCCTGGCATGCAATATTCTAAATCACCCTTTTACTGTGACTGAGAAAATCCTCACAGAAGGCTTTCGACCTTCCAGTGGGGCTTTTGACATGGTCTTTGTCACCAAGCAAATCAAAGAAAAATGTCAAGAACAACACTAGGAGCACTTCATTGCAAACACTGATATGACCAAAACATTTGACTCTGTAAATCGTGAGGCGCCGTGGATTGTGTTCCAGGCATTGGGATGTCCAAAAAACACAAGTTGTCACAGTGGTTCAGCCATTAGTACTGCTGCTTCACAGCACCATTGACTTGGCTTTGATTCGACCCTCAGGCGACTAGCTTTGTGGAGTTTGCACATTCTCCCCGCATCTGCGTGGGTTTCCACCAGGTGTTCTGGTCTCCACCCACAGTCCAAAGATGTGCAGGTTAGGTGGATTGGCCATGCTAAATTGCCCATAGTGTCCAGAGATGTGTAGGTTAGGTAGATAAGCCATGGAAAATGCAGGGTTACAGGAATAGGGTCAGTGGTGGGTCTGGTTGGGATGCTGTTCAGAGGGGTCAGTGTGGACCCGGTGGGTCAAATGGTTTGCTTCCACACAATAGGGATTCTGTGAACTGCTTCATGATGATGTGACTGCAACTGTCTTGAGAGGCAGATCTGAAACTGAGACCTCCAAAATCTAGGTCAGGGTCAAGCAAGGTTATGTGATAACGCTAACATGCTTTACGATCTACCTGACAGTTGAAGTTCACCTCATCAAAGAGCAACTGCCCTCTGCTGTTAGTAATAAATACCACCTTGATGGGAAAACCCTAACCTCAGTTACTTCTGTCCCAAAACTAAACTGATGACCATAGACACATAGGATCTATAGCATGCGGATTACTACTTTGCCATAACCCATGCTGCATCAGAATTACAAGTCCCACTTGACCTCATCAATTCAATGTACAATCCCCATATCAACCCACAGCTGCTCAGATAAATATTCCATCTCCTATGTTGGTTACAGGAGAGAACCTGAAATATGTTGAGCACTTTCCATACCTTGGTAGCCATCTCTGTCACAATTCACAAAGAGATCCAACACCAAATCAGCTGCACCAACTCACCCTTCTACTAAGTCAGTCAACAAATGTTTGATAACAAAGACATCCAGAAGTTAACAGAATTTCTAGTGTGCAGTGCAGCTGTCATCACCACACTCCTGTATTGCAGTGAGACTTGGACTATGCATCAGCGACACAAGATGGCTGGAGAAGTTCCAACAGGAATGTTTAATCCACATCTTCTGTATTCAATGGGTGGACAATTGAACAAATATTGATGTTCCTCTTGAAGCCAGATCCACAAGCGTTCATGCAAAACTTCTGCAAAATCAGCTTTGAGTCCAGAAGGCTGAAAAGCATCTCTCCAGCCAGGTCCTATTTCCTAAGTGGCTAATGTTCCAGCAAAGGACAAAGAAAATGCTTCAATGATTCTCTAAACCTTTCCTTAGAGCAGTGTAGCACTGAAGACTGTGAGGAATTTGCTACAAGCCATTCAATATGGTGACAGCTTGTCCATCAAGCTGCATTACATTTGAGTCACAATGTCATTATGGTGCGGTAGACAAGAAAAAAAATCATGCACTTTCAATCCCAGTACATCGTTGGACCTCTTGTGCCTAAAGATCTGTAGGTTGTAAATCACCCTGTTCATTCACGTGAAGACCAGGGCCACTCAGTCAAGGCCACAATCAGTTCAGCCATTATCCTATTGAATGGTGGAGCAGGCTTTAACAGCCAAATAGAATACGCCTGCTCCTGAAATGTATGTTCATACATATGTTTTAATCTGTCTATGAGTATAAGATTAAAGAGGTATTCCTGCTATTAAATATGTCCTAGATGGAGTACTGCATCTAACTTCAGTTTCCTAACATTCAGAATGATAAACTTGCCTTGCGGGGAGTGTAATAAAAGTTCACTAGACTAATTCCCGAGATGAGTGGATTGTCCTGAGTAGGCAAGATCTGTGTTCTTTAGGTTTTGGACGAATATTTGGTGATTTCATTGAAACATACAACATTTTTATGAGGAGGATGCTAAGAGTATGTTTCCACTGTGAGAGAATCTAGAACCAGTCAATCTCAGAATAAACGGTTGGCCATTTTGGACTGAGATGAGGAAATTTTTTTAAAAAGTCAAACTGAGTTGAATCTTTGGAATTCTATACCCAGAAAGCAAATTCTTAGTCATACATTAATCATAAAATCCCTATAGTGTGGAATCAGGCCATTCCGACCCTCCAAAGAGTATCCCACCCATACTCACCCCCCTACCTTATCCCTGTAACCCTGCATTTCCCATGGCTAACTCACCGAGCCTACACAGCCCTGGACACTATGGGCAATTTAGCAATGGCCAACCCACCTAACCTGCTCATCTTTGGGCAGTGGGAGGAAACCACAGCTCCCAGATGAAACCCACGCAGACACAGGGAGAGTGTGCAGTCTTCACATAGAGAGTTGTCCAAGGCTGGAATCAAACCCAGGTCCCTTGTGCTGTGAGGCAGCAGTGCTAACCACTGAGCCACCATGCTACCCAACATTCATTTATTTTTTGAAAAAATACAGGGTTGAAGGGATTTGGGAAAAGTATGGGAAGATGGAAATGAGTAGAAGATCAACCATGATCATGCAATCAGTGAAAAAGATTTCACAAGGCCAAATGGGCAATTCCTATTTCTATTTCTTATATTAAATTCCCAGCAATCTGAGTACCATATCAAATGTATCCTTTGCACTATCAATAAAAAGAAAGAGACATTTGTGTTTATCTTACACCTTTCATGACTTTGACCCTCCCAAAACAAATTTACAGATAATAAAATACATTTTGCAGGGTTGTCACTGTTGGAATGTAGGAAATATGGCTGCTAATTTGTGGACAGCAAAGTCACACAACAACAATGTGATAATGACCAGACAGTCTGTTTTGGGAAGATGGATTATCGATAATTATTAATGAAGGTCGAGGAAAAACTCTCGTCTCTTCTTCAAGATAGAATTTTTAGGTCCACTTGAGAGAATAGACAGGATCTTGGTTTCACATTTCAGCTCAGCTCTAAGTGCCATCCTATTAGCCTAAATCTTTCTGTACCCAGATCACTGGAGATCAGATGTAATTTGGGAGATTGGACTAGATCCTGCAGAAGTTTTGATTCACACACGGGTACGGAAATTACCCAAGAACTTACATTGTATCATGTAGGGCCCTCCGTGCATGTCTCCGAGACTGAGTTCAGGATTGGAGACTGGTGCCAGATATGCAAGACTTATCTGGGTACTTATTCTGAAAATGCTATGCTGGTTAATACCTGTCTAACTCAGAGATTAGGCAGCATGACTGCACTGAATAGCATAACTGACCACCCCATTCACTTCCCTAATCTAGCCAGACTACCCGTTCCCCTCTCACTCACCTCAACCTCCTCACCAATCTCACCTGTTAAATTGGAACCAGGCTATGAAGTATGAAACAAGACACAGAACTCACCCTTGATAGTACTGTTATTCATAGTTTAGAATATGACAGATCTCTGCTTTCTGATTACTCTGTCAAGCAACCCAACAGTCCCATATTATTTGTGCTCAAATACTTGTGCATCAAATCAATACTTGTGGTTTATCCTTAACCTTAACCAAATAGTCAACCTGACGATAACATCACCCACATCATCCACTTACTAACCCTCATGAAAGACTTGAACTTTAAAAACCTTGCTAAAAAGAACAGCTGCTATCTTGAAAAGGAGACAAATCCTCTCTTTTTCAGTCTTCTCTTGCACCTGGTGTGGACGTCTGTACTGTCTCATCAATGTTTCAGCTGGAATTGGAAGGCTTTGTTGAAAAAGTGCGCGCACCCATGCGTGCGTGCGCACACACCTACACACACACACACTCAGAAATTACTACCGAGGCCAACAGTAAACAGCATCCAGTCTGAAGCCAGCACAGTGCAGGAATCAAACCCAAGATCTGATGAAAAAAAAAACGAAAGCAATGATTGAATACAGCCCTGTTTCTCCTCAACTGAAAAAGGCTGGCTAGAATTTATGAATAGTGGCCGTATTCTCTGGCTTGTAAGAGAGACTTCAAGGGAACAGTAATTCTCTGTTCTACTGGGACTTCTCTGTCCAGATTGACAGCAGGTTCTTGCAGAACGCTTCATGTTCAAAGGTGGAGGACAAAATAAATTCAAACTAAAGTTGTTGAATGGCCCTGAAGGCATGTTCAACAGAACATAAAAAAAATCATTGAGAAAGTTAGAATTGATTTGAGCTGTGTTCCACTAACACTGCGCAATCTTCAGATTTCACAAGGACAAAGCTAAGGAGGATGAATAGGGCAAGCTATTGTTCACTGTGTGAATGAGTCACGGAGCAAATTGAGAAGAGCCGGACACAACGTATAAAAGATGAATCAAAAGGTTCTGCAAAATCATATCTGATACCAGTGAGCAAAGTGACTGTAGGTCAATTGAATTCATATATACTCCCTCGAAGTGGAAATTAAAGCAAGTTAAAAAGGACTAACCTGACCATTGAAAGATCTATAATCTCTTTCAATAATATAGCACTGGTGAGAATGTGATCAAAAGACAAATAAATTCCTGGCACTTACTGACATTCAGCTAAGTTTTTTAATGGCCAACAATACATGCAATTTAAGTCAATCAAAACTGGACTTCCTGAAGATCAAGTTAGTTGACAATATTGTCACTACTTAAAATTTATAAGTCTGTTTAAGTTGAAAAGTAAAAAAAAATCCAAACCACTTTTTTGATACAGTGATGTTCGTAGTCTGTGCTACTTTACCAAATTTATTTAATGGCTTAGAGCCAAAAGTCCATTGGTAATAGGATTCTCCATATCCAGCAACAGAGTTTATGTCTAAAGTGGAAGAGTATCATTTCACAGGGTCATGTGCGAGTTAAAAAAAAGACATTAAATCTGGAGCATCACTTTTCCTTCTATTTTTGTAAATTTGAATGGAAATTTAAGATGGATGTCCCAATTATCTATAGTCACTGCCAGTTTCCAATACTCCCTCTTCTATATCACCTTTCCTCCCTTACTGTCCAGCAGACAGTGATGTGTCTGACTCTTGCGGTGCTGCAGCATGTTAGTGTCTGGTTGAATTTGTTCATTCTGACTCGGAACAGGAACTGGTTGCCAAGAATTATTGGGACTGAGCAGGAATTGTTGGAGCAGAGATTGTTAAGAACATAAAAACACAAGAATTAAAAGGAACATTTCACTTGGTTCCCTGAGCCTGCTCTGCCTTTCAATCATATGGCTGATTTCTTTATTGTTTTAACTCCAATTTCCCGCAATCCTTAACTCCCTTATAGATTAAAAATTAAAACTTGTCCTTGATTTATTCAATGACCCAGGCTTCATTGCTCTCTTTGGTATAGAGTTTCACAGACTAATGGCCCTCTAAGAGATTAAATTCCTTCTCATCTCCATCTTAAATAAGAGATCCCCTATTCTGAAACTGTACCTCTTAGTTCTAGATTTTCCCAGGAGAAAACATCCTTTCAGCATTTACTTAATCAGGCATCCTCACAATCTTGCATGTATCAAGCAGACCATCTCTCATTCTTCTGCACTCCAACAAATATAATCCAAACCTGCTCAGCATTTCCTCATAAGACAAAGCTTTTCATCTCCAGAATTAACCTTGTGAACCTTCTCAAAACCACCTCCACTAAATAAGGACCAAAACTGTACGCAGTATTCAAGGTGCGGTCTCACCAATGCTCTGTAGAGTGATACAAAACTTCCCTACTTTTTCACTCCAACCACTTGCAGATGGGGAAAGGGATTATTGGGATAGGGATACTGAGGTAGGATTACTTTGAATAGGACAGGGATTATTGGGACATGTTTGAGGAAGGGTCACCGGACCCGAAACGTTAACTCTGTTTGTTCCTTCACAGATGCTGCCAGACCTGCTGAGCTTTTCCAGCAACTTTGTTTTTGTTATTATTATTGGGACATGAATCGTTAACAGGCAATTTGCTTGGGTTGAATAACTATCATGGCAAGACCTAAATTTATCACATGTTTGAAACAGCATCTGCCATTTGTGAAGTTCTCAATCGAATATCATATTTAATTTTAATCCTCTTTATTTTCATTTGACCAAACTGTCACTGTGGCCACTGATTCCAAAACCTTTTCCAGATCATTTCAACAAATAGCTGGGCCTGCTCTTAAGTAAAAAAAAACTTTCTGATCTGGTTTGGTAAGTGCCTTATTACACACGGGAGATTGCTATGAGAACAATGAGTCAGTCTTTCAATGTAGGCATTGTTAGTAAGTGCTGCTCTGGTATTTGATCTTAGATCATGCCATCCACCCACTTATAATGTTCATTTCCGATTTTCACTCTTACTTCTCTGAGCTGACTTATACAGTTGACAGTGATGGAAGGTTCTGGAAGTTCAATAATGTTCAAATTTTTTCTCAAGACCATTTACGACATGTTCAGATCCCACACCCTGGTCTGGGCACAATATCAAAGCTGACACCCCAGTGAATGTACCAAGGGAGAACCGCACTGTTAAAGGAGCTGTCTTCGATGCGACATTAAACATTAATCCCATCTGCCAGTTTGGGGAGATGTAAAATATCTGAAGATAATATTTTGAAGAAGAGCAGGGGTTTTTTCCCCCAGTGGCCTGGACATTAGTTATCATACAATCAACATGATAGGAAACAAAGTGAAAGGAAACACAGTCACGGTCAATGGATATTTTTCAGACTGGAAGAAGCTTGTAGTGGAACTACCCAAGGGTCGGTATTAAGACCCTTGCTTTTCCTAGTATATGTTATTAATCTGGACCATTTCAAAATCTGCAGATGATGGTAAAATTGGAAGAATTGTAAACTGTGACGAGGACTGGATGGAACTTCAAAAGGAAAGCAATGAGTTGGTAGAGTGGGTGGATAGATGGAAGATGAGATTCAGTGCAGAGAAGTATGAGGTTAGCCTGAAGAATGAGGGAAGACAATCTAAAATACGGAATACAATTCTAAAGGGAGTGCAGGAGCAGAGGCACCTGGGTATACGTATGCACAGATTATTGAAGGTGGCAGGAGAGGTAGACAGAGTAGTGGTTAAAGCATACAGTGTTCCTAAATTTATTTACCGGGGCATAGAGTTCAAGAGTAAAGAGGCATTTTGAACATGTACAAGACACTTGTTAGACCTCATCTGGAGCATTGTGTAAAGTTGTGGACATCATATTGTTGGAAAGATGTGAATACATTGGAGAGTGCGCAGAAGCAATTTACAAAAACGGTTCCAGGAATGTGAAACTTCAGTTATGAGGATAAATTGAAGAAATTGGGACCATTATCCTTGTAGAGAAGGCTGAGAGACGATTTGAAAGAGATTGTCAAAATCATTCGAAGTCAGCAACAACAGCAGTAACAGAGTGAATTAAAGTGAATCTAGGGGAGAACAGTGGCAACAGGATAAATAGCAAGAAGAAAAGTAAGCTTGGGCAGGCAGTGCAGGAGTCTCCTATGGTCATTTGCCTGTGAAACAGACATACTGTTTTGGAATCTGGGACAGGGTGGGGAGTTGGGGTTGGGTGGGAGCGTAGCCTCTAAGCAGAAAGCAAAAGCAGCAGCCACATCAGTGGTACCACGACTGGCTCTGTTGTACAGCTGGAAGGGTCAAAGTGTAGGCAAGGAGTAGTGATGGGGGCCTTTGTAGTCAGTGGCAAAGGTAGGCATTTCTGTGGCCTCCAGCGAGACTCCAGGATGGGATGTTGTGTCCCTGCGGCCAGGGTCAAGGATGTCTCTGAGCGGACAGAGGAATTCTCATGGGGGTGGGTTGGCAGCCAAAGGCTGTGGTCCATATTGGTACTAGTGACGTAGGCAGAAAGAGAGATGAAGTTCTGCAAAGGGAGTTCAGGAACATAGGTAGGAAGTCGAAAAGCAGGAAATCTAACGTTACAATCTTGGATTACTTCTTGTGCCATGTGCCAGTGAGGCTAGGAATAGGAAAATAGTGCAGCTAAGTACATGGCTATTGAGCTAGTGTAGGAGGGAACACTTCAAGTATGTGGATCATTGGAATGTCTTCTAGGGCAGTTGGGACTTGTACAAGAAGGACAGCTTGTACCTAAATCAAAGGAGCACCAATATCCTGGAAGTGAGGTTTGCTAGTGTCACTTGGGAGGGTTTAAACTCATGTGGTAGGGGGTGAAAACCAAAGCAGTGGGTCAGCAAGTAAAATAAGGGGGAGTTAGAGACTAAAGCCAGTACAACTAAGAGGGAGAACAGACAGGGGGAAATTACTGAATATGGCAGGACTGATGGTCTGAGGTGTATTTGTTTAAATCCAAAGAGCATGATATGCATGGCAGCTGAACTTAGAGCTTTGATTAATACAATATGATGTTGTGGCTGTTACAAAGACTTAGTTGAGAGTGGGACTGGACAGGCTCTTAACGATCCACGATTTAGATGTTCTAGGTAAGACAGATAGGATGTAAAAGAGATGGGGGAGTTATTGAGTTATTATTAATCAGACTGATTAAGGAGAATGTCACAGCTGTATTGAGGGAGGACACATCCAATGAGGCCATATGGGAAAAGCTCAGGAATAGTAAGGGTGCAATCACTTTGATGGGATTGTATAAACAGGCCTCCCAACAATGTGTGGGTAATGGAGGAACAGGTATGAGGACAGATTATGGAAAAAAGTAAAAACAACAGGGTTGTTGTGTGGGTGATTTTAACTTCTCCTGTATTGACTGGGATTTGCTTAGTACAAGGGGCTTGGATGGGTGAGAATATATTCACTGTGTCCAGGATGGTTTTTTGAAACAATATGTAAGTAGTCCAACTAGGGAAGGGACCAAACTAGACCTGGTATTGAGGAATGAGCCCAACTACATGATCAATATTTCAGTGGGGGATCTTTTTGGGAACAGTAACCATGTTTGTGTGAAGTTTCTTATGGATAAGGATAAAAGTAGTCATTGGGTGAAAGTACGAAATAGGAAGAAGGCTAATTACCACAACATTAGGCAGGAATTGGGGAATGTTGATTGGGGGCAGCTGTTTGAGGGTAAATTGACACTTGTCATGTGGGAATCTTCTAAAGACCAGTTAATTAGAGTTCAGGACCAACATATTCCTGTGAAAATGAAGGATGAGGATGGCAAGATTTGAGAATTTTGGATGATGAAAGCGATTAAGAGTTTATTCAAAAGGGAAAAGGAAGTGTACATAAGATTTAGGAAACTGAAGTCAGAGCCCTCGAAGAATGCAAAGATATTAGAAAATAACTCAAACAAGGAATTAGGAGGGCTAAAAGGGGCTGTGAAATGTCTTTGGCAAACAGGAATAAGGAAAAATCCCACTGTTTTATACATATATAAAGAGCAAGCGGGTAGCTAGGGAAAGGGTAGGCCCACTCAAAGACAAAAGAGGGAATTTATCCATGGAGCCGGAGGAGGTAGGTGAGGTCCTTAATGACTACTTTGCATCAGTATTCACAAAGAAGAAAGACATGGTAGATGATGAGTTTTGGGAGAGGTATGTGATATTTTGGGGCATATCAATATAAAATGGGAGGGGGTGTTGGGTGTTTTAAAAAGCATTAGGGTAGATGAGTTCCCAGAACCTGATTGGATCTAACCAAGAATACTGAGGGAGGCAGGTAAGGAAATTGCTGTGACCTTGTACGATACTTTTGTATCCTTGTTAGTCACATGAGAAGTCCCAGAGAACTGGAGAATAGCCACCCTGCTACTTTTATTAGAGGGGGAACAGAGATAATTGATGAATTTGAGGTTGTAGACCTGCTCACCAAGCCATGTGTTTCATTGCAATAGTTTCATCACCCTGCTAGGTAACATCATCAATGCGCTTTCGGTGAAGCGTCTGTGTTCTGTCTCACTTGTTATTTATATGCCTTGGTTTCCTGTGGTGATTGGTATTACTTCTGGTTTCGTTTCTGTGGTTTGTACACAGGGTCTAATTCAATGTGTTTGTTGATGGAGTTCTGGTTGGAGTACCAGGCCTCCAGGATTTCCCTGGTTATGTCTCTGTTTGGCTTGAGCGATTATCGATGCGTTGTCCCAGTTGAATTCATGTCCCTGGTTGTCCGTGTGAAGTGGGACAAGTGAGAATTGGTCATGTCACTTGGTGGCTAGATGGTGTTCGTGTTTCCATACAGTCAATTTTCTTCTGGTTTGGCCTATGTAGTGTTTCTCTCAGTCCTTGCATGCTATTTTACATATAACCCCAGTTTTGCTGGTTTTGGGTATGGGAACTTTACGTTCGTCAGTAGCTGTCATAGGGTGGTTTTCGGTTAGTGGGCTACTCTGATACCTAGGGATCTGAGTAGTCTTGTGGTCGTCTCTGAAATGCCCTTGATGTATGATAGGGTTATTAGTGAGTCTGGTCGTGTTGTGTCTTCCTGTTGTTTCCATTGGAGGTAATGGCGTATTATTGCTGGACTGTTAATCCAGAGATCCAGATAACGTTCTGGGGACATTGATTCAAATCCCGCCATGGTGGTAGGATTTGAATTCAATGAAATATCTGGAATTAAGAATCTAATGATGAACGTAAATCCATTGTCAATTGTTGGGAAAAACCCATATAGTTCACTAATTTCCTTTAGGGAAGGAAACTGCTATCTTTATCTGGTCTGGCCTACATGTGACTCCAGACCCACAGCAATGTGGTTGACTTTTAACTGCCGTCTGGGCAATTAAGGATGGGCAATAAATGCTGCCTGACCAGCGACACCCTCATCCCGTAACTGAATAAAGAAAAAGTGTGCTTTTCGGGTATTCCTTTCTTTTGAAGACTCTGTACAAGTGCTCCTATTCTGCTTTGCGTAGTCCTGGGTTGTTGCAATGTGTTGTGGCTCATTTAAATAGTGCCCTGATGCAGCTCTGTTTGTGGGCATTAGGGTGGTCGCTATTGTAATTGAGTATTTGGTCCATATGTATGGCCTTTCTATATACACTAGTCTGGAGTTCCCCACTGTTTTGTGTTCTAATATTACGTCCAGGAAGGGTAGTCGGTTGTTGTTCTTCTCTTTCTTGTGAATTTTATCCCGGTAAAGATGTTGTTTATGTGATGGTGGGTTTCTTCTAGTTTTGTGTTTAATAATCACGAAGGTGTTATCTACGTATCAGACCCAAAGTTTGAGTTGTATAGTGGGGAATGCTGTCTGTTCTAACCTTTGCATTACAGCTTCTGCAATCAGTCCTGAGTTTGAGGATCCCTCTGGTGTTCCATTGATTTGTTTGTATATGCTGTCATTGAAGGTGAAGTGGGTTGTGAGGCACAGGTCTAGTAGTTTCAAGGTTGTGTCCTTATTGATGTTGGTGTCCTGGGGTGCCTGCTTACATGATTCGTTCAGTAGTGTGGTGAGTATTTCTTTGGCCAAGTCAATTTTTATGGATGTAAATACTGCTGTTACATCAAAAGAAGATATCATCATCTCGTCCTCCTCTATCCTGGTGTCCTGAATGTTGAGGAATTCCTGGGATGAGTGGATGAAGTGGGTACTGTTGTCCACTAAGTATTTCAATTTCTGTTGTAGTTCTTTGGCAAGTCTATATGTTGGTGTACTGGCAGTGAGACAATGGGCCTGAGGGGTCTCCCGGTTTGTGTACCGGGGGAGTCCTTAGAATCATGGTGTGTTGGCTGCATTTTTTAGTAGTCTGTCTTCCTGATGTCTCCTGAGTTGTGTAATTTCTTCAGGGTCGTTGTAATCCGGTTCCCTAACTGTGGTGTCGGGTCTATCGCCACCTGTTGGTAGGTGTTGGAATCTGCTAATATTAAGTTCTATGGTAGATTACTGTCATGCGTCCTTTGTCCGCTGGTAAGATTACAATGGTCCCGTCTTTCCGGGGCTTTCCTCTCTTCTGTGTTGAATGTGTTCCACTTTCCTTATTTGCTCAGTGTTGGGACTATCGGTTGTTGTATTTCTTCTGAGAGTCTGTTGTTCTTTAGTGTTGATTCCAGTGCAGTCAGGAAGTCAGTCTTTTTGGCATCTTTGTAGTTATAATTCGGTCCGCGTACTAGGACGGTCTTCTCAGTGTCTGTAAGTGGTTGGGCCAAGATGTTTTTAATTCTCAAATCTGTGTTGTCCATGTCATCGATGTGGGTGATTCTGGACCGTTTTTCTTAAAGGGTTATTCTTTTCTTTATTCTGGTCTTTTTGTGGTTGTATGCTGATGGCCTGTTCCAGTGTAGATGTCCATTCCTGATCAGTTGTGTTGGAGTACAGAGTTTTTTGGTGGGCAATTTCCCATTCGTTTTTGTGGAGGCGGTTGTTGGCATCGTTGATCATAACCCTTGTCATTCTGCAGCCATTCTGTTCAGCTATCCTCCATACCTATGGATTATTGACCGGTGGTTTATATCATAAGCTTTGTGGCAGTATCTGCTTTCTGAGGTATTCATGCAGGAAGTATAGTTGTTCAGGGGTTGTGCTCAGACGGATAGCATTTGTTTCCCATCTGCGGGCCAGTTTGAGGATGTTACACCTGCTTTTGTTTAAACTTTTCAAGATGATTTGTACCTCGGGGTTATGGACGAGGTTGTAGGCATGATCGCTGAGCAGGTGGGTTTGGTTGCAAATGTTTTGTCACCCTGCTAGGTAGCATTTTCAATGCACCTCTGGTGAACCGTCAGTGTTCTGTTCTGTTTGTTATTTGTATGCCTCGGTTTGCTGGGGTAGTTGGTACTACTTCAGGTTCTGTTCCTCAGTGGCTTGTACGCAGGGTCTATTTCAATGTGTTTGTTGATGGAGTTCCGGTTGGAATACCAGGCCTCCAGGAAATCCCCGGTGTGTCTCTGTTTGGCTTGTGTGATTATCAACGTGTTATCCCAGTTGAATTGGTGTCCCTCATCTGTGTGTAGTGAGACAAGTGAGAATTGGTTGTGTTTCTTGGTGGCTAGTTGGTGTTCATGTATCTGGATAGTCAGTTTTCTTCCGGTTTGACCTATGTAGTGTCTCTTTCTCAGCCCTTGCATGGTATTTTGTACGTAATCCCAGTTTTGCTGGTTTTGGGTATAGGATCCTTTGTACGTGTCAGTAGCTGTCATAGGGTGGTTTTCAGTTAGTGGGCTACTCTGATACCTCGGGGTCTGAGTAGTCTTGCGGTCATCTCTGAAAATGTCCTTGATGTATGATAGGGTTATTAGTGAGTCTGGTCGTGTTGTCTTCCTGTTGTGGTCTGTCTCGGAGATAACAGCGGATTGTGCTTTTCAGGTTTTTTAAGACTCTGTACAAGTGTTCCCGTTCTGCTTTGCGTAGTTCTGTGTTGCCGCAATGTGTTGTGGCTCATTTAAATGTCCTGATGCAGCTCCATTTGTGGGTGTTGGGGTGGTTGCTATGGTAATTGAGTATTTGGTCCATATGTATGGACTTTCTTTATACGCTAGTCTTGAGTTCCCTGTTGTTTTTGCGATCTACCGTTATGCCCAGGAAGAGTAGTCGGTTGTTGCTCTCTTCTCTTGTGAATTTTATCCCACTAAGGATGTTGTTTGTGTCGGTGGGTTTCTTCTGGTTTTGTGCATTTAACAATGACAAAGGTGTCATCTACATATCAGACCCAAAGTTTAGGTTTATAGTGGGGAGCATTGTCTGGTCTAACCTTTGCATTACTGCTCCTGCAATCAGTCTTGATTTTGGGGATCCCATTGGGGTTCTGTTGATTTCTTTGTATATGTTGTCATTGAAGGTGAAGTGGGTTGTGAGGCACAGATCTGGTAGTTTCACGGTGGTGTCCTTTATTGATGTTGGTGTCCTGGTAATCCAGGAAATTACAAGCCAGTGAGCTATATGTTGATGGAAGGAAAATTATTGGAGAAGATTCTTAGGGATAGGATTTATTTGCAGTTGGAAAAAATATGGACTTATTAGCAAAAGGCAGCATGGCTTTCTGCAGGGAAGGCTGTGTCTCAAACTGGATTGAGTCTTTTGAGGAAGTGACAAAGATGGTTGAGGGAAGGGTACTAGATGTTGTGTATGTGAACTTTAGCAAGGCCTTTAACAAGGTCCCTCGTGGTAGGCTGATACAGAAGGTGAAGTCACATGAGATCCACAGTGAGCTGGTAAGATGGATACAGAACTGGCTTAGTCATAGAAAACGGAGGGTAGCGGTGGAAGGGTGTTTTTCTGACTGGAGATCTATGACCAGTGGTGTTCCACAGGGATCAATGCTGGGATCCCTGTTGTTAGTATATATTGCAAATGATTTGGAGGAGAATGCAGGTGGCCTGATTAGTAAGTTTGCGGATGATACAAAGATTGAGGGAGCTGCAGATAGTGAAGAAGTTTGCCAGAGGATACAGCAGGATATAGATAGGCTAGAGACTTGGGTGGAGAATTGGTAGATGGAAGTTAATCTATGTAAATGTGAGGTGATGCATTTTAGAGGATCTGATGCAGGAGGGAGGTATACAATAAACGGTAGAACCCTTAGTTGCATCGACGTCCAGAGGGATCGAGGCATACAGGTCCACAGTTCCCTGAAAGTGACAACACAGGTTGATAAGGTGGTCAAGAAGGCATATGGCATGCTTGAATTTATTGATCAAGAATAGAGTTGACAAGTCATGTTGCAGCTGTATCGAACTTTAGGCCACATTTGGAATGTTGTGTACAGTTCCGGTCACCATGTTACCAGATAGATGTGGAGGCTTTGGAGATGGTACAGAAATGGATTGCCAGGATGTTGCCTGGTTTGGAGGGTATCAGCTATGGGCAGAGATTTGACAAACTTGGTTTGTTTTCCCTTGATTGTCAAAGGATGAGAGTCGACCTGATACAAATTCTCAATTATGAGAGGCACAGACAGAATATATAATCATAGTCTTTTTCCCAGGGTAGAAAAATCATTTACTAAGGGACATACATTTAAGCTAAAAGGGGGCAAGTTTGTTACACAGAGGGTGCTAAGTGCCTGGAATGCGCTGCCGGAAGAGGTGATGGAGTCAGATACAATAGCAACATTTGAGACACCTTGACAGATATATGAATAGGCAGGGAACTGAGGGATGCAGACTGCAGAGAGACAAAAGGTTTTTCGTTTAGACAGGCAACATGTCCCGGCACTAGCATGGTGGGCTGAAGGGCCTGTACCTGTGCTGGGCTGTTCTTTGTTCTTTGTTATTATTGGGCTGGATAGATCAAATAGGGAGAAGCTGTTTCCACTCTCAAAGAAAATGAACAAGAGAACTGTTAAAGTGATGTGCAAATGAAACAAGGGTGATGTGAAAAAAAGAAATTTTCATGCAGTGAGTAGTTTGGTTATGGAATGCACTGCCTGGAAATGTAGTGGAGGAATTACATTTGTGGAATCTTGCTAAGGACAAATTGACTGCCACATTTTTTACAGTACAACAGTGACTACACTTCAAATGGTGCTTCATTGGCTGTCCAGTCCTCTGATGGGTCTTGTGGTCATGATAATCACAATATCGATGCAAACCTTCCTTTTCTATTTCTCCAGTGCCATCTGTTACATAGTAATGCTGGTCAGATTTGTAGGAGGTGGCAACACTCAAAGCATACAAGGAAGAAAGGCTTGCATTTACATAGTGCCTAGAATTTAAAAATATAAGAACCAGGAGCGGGAGTAGGCCAACTGACCCTTTGAACCCACTCCACCATTCAATAAGATCATGGCAGATCTTTCCGTGGCCTCAGCTCCACTTGCGTATCCTCTCACCATAACCCTTAATTTCTTTACTGCTCAAAAAACTGTCTATCTTAGCTTTAAAAACATTCAATGAGGAAGCCTCTCAGAGCAGGGAATTCCACAGATTCACAACCCTTTGAGTGAAGAAGTTCCTCCTCAATTCAGTCCTAAGTCTGCTCCCCCTAATTTTAAGGCTGTGCCCTCTTGTTCTAGTTTCACCCACCAGTGGAAACAACCTCCCTACTTCAATCTGATCTATTCCCTTCATAATTTTATGTTTCCATACGATTCCCCCTCATTCTTCTAAATTCCAATGAATACAATCCCAGCCTACGCAGTCTGTCCTCATAAGCCAACCCTGTCAACTCCAGAATCAACGTAGTGAATCTCTTCTGCATCCCCTCCAGTGCTAGTACATCCTTTGTCAAGTAAAGAGACCAAAACACACAGTACTCCAGGTGTGGCCTCAACAGCACCCTATACAGCTGTAATATAACCTCCCTGCTTTTAAATTCAATCCCTCTAGCAATGAAGGACAAAATTCCATTTGCCGCCTTAATTATCTGTTGCACCTGCAAACCACCCTTCTGCAATTCATGCACAAGAACACCCAGGTCCTGCTGCAAAATAGCATGCTGCAATTTTATACCATTCAAATAATAGCCCTTTTTACTGTTATTCCTACCAAAATGGATGTCTTCACATTTATCAACATTGTACTCCATCTGCCTATCATAACCTCAGGATGTCCTGAAGTGTTTAATAGCCAATCAGGCATGTTTTAAACTTTGATGCAGGAAACACAGTACACAGCAAATTTCCATACACAGCAACATCGTGAGAATTGTGCGATGAGGACATCAAAGAAAACTCTATATTCCTATAATAGTGCCCTTTTACATCATCTTGGGAGCCCCAGTTTAAAGTCTCATCTGAAAGACAGTGCCTCTAACCACATGGCACTCCCTCAATACTGGAGTGGGAATTCCAGCCTCGGTTATTTGTTCAATTCTCTGGAGTGGAGAGTGAAGCCACAGCCTTCTGACACAAAGGAATATATATCAGGGAAGCTTGTTTGGTCTAACATTTCACAATGTTAATGTGGAGTCTGACATCACCCAGACACAGCAGTGCAGCCACTGTAATGTTATGCAGTTTGCTTGGGAACAGTTGGTGGAGCAGGTGGACTCTACAGTTAATCTGCTCATAACAATAGTAAGGAACAAGCCACTATCCTGCCCGAGGCTCCAGGATGTCATTACTGAGAGCTCCCTTGGGTCCTCTAAACAGCAGGCTGCAGAGCCTGGAAAAACAGCTTGTTCCACAATGCAAGTTGTATGTCCAGTGTGTGACCCTTTGGAGTGCATCAAGTCTGGAAACACACTCTCCCTTTCACTTTGTATCCTTACTGTCATTTTGTCAAGCTGCAGGAGGAGCAAAGTTAGATTGAAGTGTTTGTAGTTAATATTCCACAGTACTAGAAAAATGTAGATGATTAGCCAAGATAACAGTGTAATGTCAGTGAAAATTAAAGGCTCTACTTGAATATAAAGTGTTTATAGAAGTAAGGATGCAGTTACCATGTGGATACCCTGTCTGAACAAAGAACAAAAAGGTCAAACCTGTCCCCTTTGCTAGTGAAACACCAGCATGGTGGCTCACAGCGCCAGGGACCCAGTTGAATGCCAGCCTTGGGCGACTGTGTGGAGTTTGCACATTTGCCCCACATCGGTGGATGTGTAGATTAGGTGGATTAGCCATGGGAAATGTAAGGTTACAGGGGTAGGGTGGGGGAGGGGGTTGGGGGGTGGGGAGCGGATGAGTCTGGGTAGGACAGTTTGCAGAGTTGGCATGGACTTGTTGGGCTGAATGGCCTGTTTCCACACTGTAAGGATTCTATGATAAGTGGGACATGTGTTGCTCATGAAAACTTGTTATGCTTTGTCTATGCTTGGGTGCCAGTTGTGAGGGAGCATGCTAAGTCCACCAGGACTATAGTATCCTTTAGGGGCCAGTGGGCTTCCCAGGGGCTGGGATGCATCATCACCCTGATAATGAATTTTCTTTGTTACAAGTGATCTACCAGAGTCTGTTTTTGCCTGTTTAGTGTTTAATAGTGAGTAGAGAGGAGAATGCCAACTGAGGCAATAGCTTAATTGCAGTGTTGAAACATCTAAACACAAGATCCTGAATTTGAAACATGTTGGTGTTTTTCTGTACTCTTCCCAAGCATGGCTTATAATTAAATTGAAAATGCATTAGAGAGCACTTGGACTGACAGGTGTCATAACAGTATGACCCAGGTATTGATTAATCTGTTTAATCCCTATTTGAAAGGAGGATGGGTGGTAGCACTCTACCTCACCAGAAGTTAGGTGACTGGTGCCACAATATGCAACAGCAGCCAATTTACGATAATTGGATGAGCTTGTAACCTGGATCGTTTGCTTTTGCCAGAAGTAACATGTATTCATAGGCAGAAACCTGCTCTGCAAAGAAAGGAATGCAGTCAAGCCTTTCGCCTTCTTTTTGAATTACTTGGAGTCCATAGTTTTTGGCTGCTGGTGACTTATCAAGCAATTAGAAATATCTTCTCCTTTAGTATAAGTTGTTGTAATCACTTGAAATCTATCCTGATGAGTGGAAGATGACAAATGTCAGCTACACATTTTTCCTTTCAGCAACTTTCACTAACTAGGAACAGTATGAGTGTGATAGCTGTGGTTATTATCCAGCCCTACCACCATGACAAAGAGGTGGGCAATTCAAATATCCCAAGAGGAAGTAAAAATCCTAACCGCTAACCTTGTTTAATTATACCCTATACACTAGGGCTTAGTCATATACACTGTAGCATTGTCTCTGACACTATCCCATGGTTTTGGATCTGGGATTGATCTTGTCAAAAAACAACCCTTGTTCAGCTTGTGCACAAAGAAATCATGAATGGAGTGTTCAAGGTACAACCATCTTTCACTGCTTCATCAATGACCTTCCCACCATTATAAGGTCAGAAGTGGGGGTGTTCATTGATGACTGCACAA
Source organism: Ginglymostoma cirratum (assembly GCA_024137785.1). Taxonomy (NCBI): domain Eukaryota; kingdom Metazoa; phylum Chordata; class Chondrichthyes; order Orectolobiformes; family Ginglymostomatidae; genus Ginglymostoma; species Ginglymostoma cirratum. Next base: position 9,084,281 of record JAHRHZ010000144.1, on the reverse strand, counting down.
AGTTCAGCACCATTAGTTGTAAGCAATACTGAAAATGAGTGCCAGGTACTTGCTTTCAGAACATGCAGCAATTTCCCCCAACAATCCTTGGTTTTTAAAACATTTCTTTTCCCAGTTCGGTTGATAAGTACAAGAAGTCTTAATGCTGCAGGCTTTAATTAAATCTTACATTTGCTATCTGTTTACCCCAGAGGTTGGAAAATCCAGCACAGAAAGAGATGTTAACTGCTCACTGCAGATATTAGGTGCTTTACAGCACTTCTTGTACTCCAAGAGGTGTAGGAGCAAACCCATGATTATGACATTTGTGGCATATCTTCCCCAGTGCTGTAATTGGCAACCAACCCCTTCCTCCCATGATAGCCACTGCACGTTTCCTCCAAAACCCAGGCCTCTTGCTTCCTTCTCCCTTCCAATCACTGGGGTTCATGCCTAAGTGGGCATGCGCTCATCAACAAGCTCTCCCTTAAATATTGGGCTCCCACAAATGTCTGGGAGGTATTAGTAACACCATTGTGGTAAATTCAGGATAATTATCCTGGGAATCTTTTCAAACTTCATCATTAAAGCCTTATGTAAAAGGTAGGGCTAAAACCACCTGACTCAGCATTCAGTACCAAAATGTCACCGATGCTAGCTGCTGACTATGGTTCTGTCAATTGATTTAACTCAGCAGCATAGCCACAGAAAAAAGCGGAAAACCTTATTACAGTGAAGTTGAATGTTGATATGAGTTGCCCATTCAAATGGTAATTTAAATCCCCAATAGCTAACTTTGCACTGCAGCAAGCAATGAACATTCTGTTAAATTGGATTAGCATCTTTTTATAAAGTTCCATTCCTGTATATTTCTGAACAAGAATGTTGTTGAGCATAGGAGGTGTAATCACATTGCTGGAGCTAGTTATCATGACGCCTTTTTAAAGAGACAATTTGAAACAAAATGGGGTAGATCTTGCCTCTGCAGTTAGTATACAGCAGGCAATAGATAGGAAGGAAACATTTGTGTTTCCTTAAGTGGTTGTAGTAGACTTCAACCGCCTGATGGATGGGATGTATTCACACTGCAGGTTATAGAAGCAAAGGGTGATACAGCATAGAAGGAGGTCATTCAGCTCATCATGCTATGCTCACTCTTTTCCATTAGCACTTTAATTTTTTTCCCCTCAAAATTTATTCAATTCCCTTCATAAACCTACTTTGAATTTGCTTCCAGCAACCTTTTCAGGTTGAAATTTGAACCCAAGAAAAAAAGTCTTCTCATTTGACTCTCATTTCTTTCGTCAGTCACTTTTAATGTGTTCTTTTGTTAGCTGCCAACCTTTTGCCACTGAGAATAATTTCTCTTTATTTACTGTAAAAGACTTCATCGTGTTGACCATCTCTGCTTTGAGGAGATAATCCTAGCTTCTCCGGTCTCCCTGTGAAACTAAAGTTTCTCATTCTGTTCTGAAGCTGCTGTATTGGACTCGAAATGTTAACTCTGCTTCTCTCTCCACAGCGGTCTACTGAGTTTCTCCAGCGTTTTGTGTTTGTTTAAAGTTCCTCACTCTTGATTCTAGTAAATCGTTCCTGCATGGAGGGACTGAGTTCCAAGATTCTGATGTAGTAAGGAAGGAGATACCATGTTGGGAGGGTTGGTGAATCACTTACAGAAATATTGCAGTGTGTTGAGATGACAGTATTCCAACCAGAAAACAAGTTCACACAAATACAGAGATAAAAGGTACTGCAGATGCTGGAGAATCCGAGATAACAAGCATGGGGCTGGATGAACACAGCAGGTCAAGCAGCATCATAGGAGCAGGAAAACTTGACGTTTCGGGCCTAAACCCTTCATCAGAAATGGGGGAGGGGAAGAGGGTTCTGAAATAAATAGGGAGAGAGGGGGAGGCGGATAGAGGATGGATAGAGGAGAGGATAGGTGGAGAGGAGGCAGACAAGTCGAAGAGGCGGGGATGGAGCCAGTAAAGGTGAGTGTAGGCAGGGGGGTAGGGAGGAGATAGGTCAGTTCAGGGAGGACGGACAGGTC
>JAHRHZ010000144.1:9062493-9077249 GCA_024137785.1 Ginglymostoma cirratum | reverse complement strand
GACCTGTCCGTCCTCCCTGAACTGACCTATCTCCTCCCTACCCCCCTACCTACACTCACCTTTACTGGCTCCATCCCCGCCTCTTCGACTTGTCTGCCTCCTCTCCACCTATCCTCTCCTCTATCCATCCTCTATCCGCCTCCCCCTCTCTCCCTATTTATTTCAGAACCCTCTTCCCCTCCCCCACTTCTGATGAAGGGTTTAGGCCCGAAACGTCAAGTTTTCCTGCTCCTATGATGCTGCTTGACCTGCTGTGTTCATCCAGCCCCATGCTTGCTTCACACAAATACACCAGGCTTTGAAGGTTACTAATGTAGATAGAGTAACTTATCGGACATTAGTTACCCAAAGTACTATTTAGGAGATACAGAACTAGTGCTATTAACATCTTCAGTTTCCCACCCCTCTGAAATCATGCAACATTACAGCACAAAAGCAGCCATTCATTGCTGGTATTTTCTCCACATAAGGCACTCCAGCTCAATCCAATCTCCTGCTTGCTCTCCATATCCTTTGTATTGTTCCTCATTTACAAACACTTAACAAGAATTTCAAATTTTCCTTCAGGCCTCTCTACATCCATTAAATGAGTCAAACACTTGTTCACAATGATTTCTAATTTGGGCTGCAGAATTTTTACATGCAACTATTATTAACATTCTGCCCTCTATCATAACATACTTTGAACTATGTGAATTGAGTGATTTGAACAATTAAACAGTTTTAAATGCCTTTATCATAATAAAAAGACCATGGGCTAGGCCTGCCCCACCCCCTCACTTTTCATGGTTTGGATTGCCCTTAACAGACTTTGCATGTAAATATTTAATTGACTGCAAGGTGGTTCATAGCTTACAAAAAAAGTCACTGTAGTTTTGGTGGTGAGAAAGTTACTCAGTTGTGTCAGAGCACTTCTTGGAATAAAAAACATAGAAAATGATCATGGGCTATTTAGGAAGGTCCCTTTCATGTTGTTAAATAAACAACGATTTGGACAGGACAAAGCTTTTAATTCTTAACAGACTCAAAACCTTAACTCCATTTCTCTCTCTACAGATGCTGCCAGACCTGTTGGGTTTTTCCAGCTTTCTCTGGGTTTGTTTCAGATTTCCAGCATCAGCAGTATTTTGCTTTTTACCATAAAAGCATAGTCACTTGAATGACAGCTCATAGGAACACTGGCAGGCATTTCCTGGTGGACTTCTGAATCCCTGCTGATGGATTCAAATAGAGGTCAGAAGTGTGGCAGCCACTCATCTGCTTTCTTCTCTGAATTGAGCAATTATGGTCAGAGATTAGGCTTGCAAACCAGTTATGGATGGAAAAGTTCTTGAACCTGTAGGGCGTATTGTCAGCCTTCCATTGCTGAGATATTGGGAGATCCCATGGTAATTAAGTGAGGGAGAGGGCACTTTGACATGGTGGCGTCTTATTTCCTACTCTATCGAGCCAGAATCCAACTAGCCCTCCCCTTGATGCTCAACGGCATTATCATCACTGAATCCTGCACCCTCAACATGCTGGGGATTACTACTTGCCAGGCACTGAACTGGGCCAGTCACATTTTTGTGGCTACAAGAGCAGGCCAGAAGCTGGGAATTCTGTTGTGAGTAAATCACCTCCTGGCTCCTCAAAAGCCTAATGATCATTTACAGGGGGCAAGCAAGGAGTGTGATATGATGAGTGCAGCGCCACATCATTCAAGATGCTCAACACCATCTCGGGCGAAGCAACTGTTTGATGATTATGCCATCAACCACCACAAGGAGCACTTGATCGAAGCTGCATTTATCATTTACAGGATGTACTTCAGGGTTCCTTGACAGCAGATTCCAAACTTGTGACTTTTTACATCTGAACAGGCAAAGGAATTGCGCATAAGCAACCTCCATCACCTGCAGGTTCCCCTCCAATTCACACACCATCTGGACTTGGAATTATATTCCCTTTTAGTGTGTCACTGTGGTAAAATCCCAATTCCTTCTTAATTGCACTGTGGATGTACCTTCACTTAGTGGACAGCAGTGCTTCAAGAAGAAAGCTCCTCACCCTTTTTTTTTTTGAGTTCTAATGTTCCAAATTTTTTGCCTTGCACTCATTAGGACTACAAAGCAGAAAGGAAACAACAAATTTTATTCAGCGTGATATGAAGGTACTAAAATTGGACTTTGGCAAAGAGATACAGCAGGAACTGTTAATTGTTTTAGCTGATTAAATTCAAACCAGGAAAGTAAACTCTGATTGGCTAGAGTCTAATATTTGACACGTTGAATGCAATTTCTCAGCCACTGGGCAACACAGGCAATGTGAGTGTTCAGCAAGGCTCTTCTCGAAGCCCAGAACAAAACTACTCTTACCTAACCTGGATGTCAAGTTAAGCTTCTGATTAGTGTGGCAAGGGGCTTATTAGCATGGATTATTACTCATTATCTCCCTCAATATTACCTAATGAATGTGCAGATTCCCATTTTCCTACCGCAAATAGAAACTTGAGAATTTTTGACACCAGAGTCACAGCAAGTACTTGCTGACTCTGGTTTGCCATTTGCTCTTCCAGACCTCCAACTTGAACACCTGGCACCAACATTTCAGAGCACGCACCATTGGCAGTTGTTATGCGCACCCCCACATGCATCTTCAAAAGTACTTGCCTCTCCGCATCACTAATTCAATTACAGTAAGGCTCTGCTTTTCAGTGCTGTACTTTAGAGTGCACAGGCACTTTTCATTGCAATGCATCTGCAAGGACACCTTGTGTGTAGGGACAGGCAGTCAACTGAACTACAGAGCATCTCCACACTGCTCGCTCTATCTCTCAGTGTACGTTCACTCTGTACCTACCCAATGTTCATGGCATCCCTGCCTTGCTATGCCTTTTTGCTCTTTACCCTCTCAGCCAGAGCTTAAATACTCAAGAGTAAGTTCTGCTTTGCCTTGCTGTTCAGGGCAGAGAAAAAGCCAGGCAGCTTGTCATGGTTGTCAGCAGCCCACAATTAAGGGGGTGGACAGTTTGCTGTACAGCATCATTCTATCTTAATGTCAGATCTATTGCACATTCCAGCACCCTATGTGGCAATCACTTCAACTTGTTACACCATATTGGGGTAGCTCTACTATTCCCGGAGTCATCACTGAAGTTAAATTTTAAAGTTTGCAGAATCCCCAAATATGCCTGTTCTTTTAAACACCTGTTGATGGAAAGTATAGACCAGATTTCTGTACTTGACAAAAATGGATACTACAGTTGATTAGACTCTGACCACAGGTAAACACCTATGAACCACTGACATATAACTCTACTAAATAGGAGCAGAAAACCCAAAGGCAGAGTTCACAATTAGAATGTAAAGCAAAGGGGACGTACTTGGATTCGTAGATGAAATATTTGCTATATTTGAATCCCACAGCTGCTTCTGAGAATTTCCTTGCATCACTTTTTAATATTCTCCATCCTGCAAAGAAATTCACTTTTTGAAATGGAGCAGTTGAACCAGCTCCCTTCCTGCTTAATTTTAGCAATATTTAAATTCTGTACTATCAAGCAATTAGTTGTATTAGGGATAGTCAATAAGTACTGGTTTTTCTGGTGATGCCTACATCCCATGAATGAATGAAACAAAACATGCTCCATGTATGTAAAACTATCATTTTCTAGTTTTCACTGGCCTGATGCAGAAAGAATCTGTTGATGAATTATTTTTCCTTCCTTTATTGTTTTGTTATTGCACTCCGGCTGGAGATATCCATTTAGCGATTATGGTGATGTCCATTTTATAACAGGTTACTTCAGGACAGGCTTAATATCTCATCCTTGGACAACATAGCATTCCTTCAGTATTACATTTGTCGTGTCAGCCTGGAACATGTGCTCTAGTATCTGGAAAGGGGCTTGAACAGACCACCATCTGGTGACCAATTGAGCCACCTCGTATGATAGCCTGGCACTCCCCCACCTCCAAAAGAAGGAGCTGGGAATTACAAGCCACAGCCGTATTATCACAAAAAGCAAATTGATATATTTTCAAACTCTTGGGGATGGGCATATTTACATCATCTTGCCATTGGAGGCCATTTTTTGACCTTAAATGACTAGGTTGAATAAATACAACTCAATTATATAACCAGAGAGGCATAAACACTGCTCCTCTTATTAGACAATAATACAGTATGTGTTGTATGTCCATGTCAAACAGCATACCTTCTGAGCAATAACAGTGGGAGATTCAAGCAATCAATGTGCCCTTTGTGCAAATTTCAACATCCAAGTGCGAAGTTATCTGCATCTGACATTTAAATACTGTTTTCAAGCTAATGGCATCTGCTGAATTTCAAATATTTATAACATCTGTTACTTTTCGAAATACTCAACTTCTTGTTAAACTTCACCAGCATGAGGTCATAATTTAATAATTAATGTCAAAACACAGCACATTAAGGAAATAAATTTCGCTCTGGAGCATGGTTTCCATAGGAACATTCTCCAAACACAGAGCTGTTGTTGCAAATGATTGAACGTGACTTGTTGGCAAATATAATTTCCCTTCATTGAATATTGGGTATGGTATTTTAGGCCGTATTTTAGGCCAACATCTTGACATTTTGGACAAGCACAGATATATTCCTGGTGTAGCTATTCTGGCCTGAGATTGTAGGTCACGCAATTTGATAATGGGCACCTAGAAATCTTAATAAGGATGCCTTTATGGCCTTTTCCTTGTCACAGTTTGTAATGAGGTGTAGGATATGATGCACAACTTGACAGTTCATTTTAAGTGTGAAATAATGAGAAAGGTGCCCAGGAAATTAGGGCAAAAGATCCATGGCCCAAGTAGAAACTCATGGCTGTGATGTTGATCGCTCTTTCCGTACATTTTTCCTTATCATCTCAGATGGCTGGACAGCTGATTCGTGATGCAGAGTCATGCCAACAGTGTGGGCTGAGGTTACCATGAAGGTCCTGCTTTCTCAAATTCGCCTCTCACTTCTTGCCTGAGATGACCCTCACTCAGGTGAAACTCACTGCTGGTTTTCTCTTTCTGATGAGACCAGCACTATGGTCCTTTGGAAATATTGTGAATTTACATTTACCTTCTATAAAGACATAGAGATTGTTAACTCACCCAAGCCAGACCCCCTAGTCAATGAGACTATGGTTTATTTGCGATGTAATCTCATGTACCATTATTTGTCCTAATTCCTTTAATACCTTCGATTAACAAAACTCTGAATCTTGGGTTGAAATTTTACAATAGACTTAGCATCAATTTTTTTTTTGTGGAACAGAATTTCTCTCAATCTTTATATGGAAAGGTTTCTAATTTCACTCCTGAAAGGTCTGGCTGTAATATTCAGATTCTATTCACAGTCCTAAACTCTGCAACCAGTGGAAATAACTTCTCTCCAACCATTCTATCGGTTTCATTTACTATCTTGAAAACTCATCTCATAACCTTATAAACTGAAGGAATACCACCTGAGTTTGTGTCGGAAAGCAGATTCTTGGATACCACACAGAGTAAAAGATTTGAATTTAGTTGCATTTGTTATTACTTATTACGTTCATTGTAGAACTACATACAGAGCAAAGCAGGTCTTGTGGCATAATATTTGGCATTCCTACTTCTGAGTCAGAGCTTTGGGTTCAAATCCACACCAGGAAGCCATATTTATAACTTGGCCAAACAGGTTGATTGTCATTCTGTAAATCCTTTTGATATGCTAACAGCAGATGATAAGATGAAAAGTTCCTTGGTCAGCCAAAACCATGTGGTAGCTGTAGTGCAAGAACCTCCACGTGTTAAATGATTTCATGTGTGAGCCCTTGCGACAGGCTCTGTGGCAAGCTACCTCTTCAAGGTACTATGAGACGAAGACACATGCGGAGGAGTAAATGTAATTCGACATTTGGAAATCCACATGTAAAAACTTGCTTGGAAATCATGAACAATTACCTACCCAGATTGAATGAGTGTGAAATTAACAGTGCTTATTGAGATAGAAATGGGTGAATCAATGTCAAATCAGGCAGAGAAAGAGAGGAAAAAGAAAATTAGCTTGCGATACATGTGACAATTTTTAAAATCTCCATCAATTAATACTCAAAGGAATAAAGCTGCAGAATTCTATTAGTAGGTTTTCTTTACTAGATAGCTTAATTGACAGTAGTTAATAATGATTGATTTGTCCTCTTGCTTGGAAAGATAAGACTTAAAACTTTCTATAAGTTTAGTCCACACCTATTGTGCAAATGCAACAACTTTTTTTACTCATTCATGGGATGTGGGTGTTGCTGGCTGGCCAGCATTTATTGTCCATCCCTAGTTGCTCTCAAGAAGGTGGTGGTGAGCTGTCTTCTGGAACCCCTACAATCCATGTGCTGTAGGTAGACCCACAACATCCTTCGGGAGGGAATTCCAGGATTTTGACCCAAAGACACAGAAAGAAAGGCGATATATTTGTAAGTCAGAATGATGTGTGTCTCGGAGTCAATCTTGCAGATGGTGTTCTTCCCATGTATCTGCTACCCTTGTCCTTCTAGATAGAAGTGATCGTGGGTTTGGAAGATGCTGTCTAAGGATTTTAGGTAAATTTCTGCAGTGCACCTTATAGATTGTACACAGTGCTGCTACTGAGCATCAGTGGCGGATGGAGTGGATGTTCAATCGGACTGCTTTGTTCTGCATGGCGTCAAGTTTCTTGAGTGTTCTTGGAGCTGCACCCATCCAGGCAAGTGGGGAGTATTCCATTCCACTCCTGTGACACTCCCCGAGGGTTGCAAGCTATAAATCAAGTCCTGCTATTGGTGAAGTCATTACAAATGTTATATATTAATTACGCAAAATTAATTAATTTACCTGATTTTTCAGACCCAGGATGATGGAAAGCATGGACTAGGTTTCTTAACAAGAATGACTAATTTTTACAAATTAGACTAGATGCAAGTACATATTTATAAACCAGCACATATTACAGTACAAATTAAAACTGCAATCACCTTGAGCTCCCTCCCTTTTTAATACACACATGTAAAGCCCCAACACACACACTTGCCAAACACACACGTCCCCCTTCATACGCATAAACACACACACAACTCCCCAGATGCATAAGCACACACTCATACAGTTGTTGGCAGGCAAAATGACTTCGACATCAATAACCAGTCTATAGACCCAATCATATTCTTGTTGTCAAGCAAAGATCCATCTGATTACAGGGCCATTCGGTCCCATTTCATCTGCAAAGTAAACTTTGATTACTGCTTGATCAGACTGCTGTTTAAACAATTCTTCCCATAAGTGTCAGGTTACTTGGATTTCCAGTTTTAAAATAGTTTTGTTTTCATTTCAGTTTTAAAATTTAAAATTAACAATTTGAAGAAACACGAAAATAAAAACAAATGGTCCTTACACTCCTGACTTGTGCCTTGTACACAGGCTTTGGGGAGTCAGGAGGTGAATTATTTGCATCCGGGTTCCTAACCTCTGACTAGCTCTTGTAGTCATAGTATTTAAATGACTAGTCCAGTTCAGTTTCTGGTCAAAGATGACCCTCGGGTAGTGAGGGAATCAATGAAGGGAATGCCAGTGAATATCATTGACAGTAAGATTCTCTCTATTTGGAGATAGCTATTGCCTGTCAAATGCTAGAAAAAAGCCTAGAAAGTGTGCACATCTTGCTGTATTAATAAGTGGACTGTTTCAGTACCTGAGGAGTTGTGAATGGTGTGCTGAATATGGCACAATCATCAGTGAACATCCCCACTTCCACCTAATAATAGAAGGAAGGTCATTGATGAAACACCCGAAGATGGTTGGACATTACCCTGAAGAACTACTGTAGTGATGCCCTGAAGGTGAAATGATCAACCTCCAACAGTCACAACCATTTTTCCCAAGATTCCCATTGACTCTAGTCAGACATGAGGAAAAGAGTAGGACTAACTAGATTTTTATAAAAAAACATTCATGGGATGTGGGCTAGACCAGCATTTATTGCCCATTCCTAATTGCCCAGGGGGCAGTTAAGAATCAGCCACATTGCTGTGGATCTGGAGTCACAGGTAGGCCAGACCAGGTAAGGATGGAAGATTTCTTTCCTTAAAGGACATTAGTGAACCAGATGGGTTTTTCCCTGATAATCAGCAATGGTTTCATGGTCATTGTTAAACTCTTAATTCCAGATTATTATTAAATTTAAATTCTACCATCTGCCATGGTGGGATTCAAACCCAGGTCTCCGGAACATTACCTGGGTCTCTGGATTAATAGTCTAGCAATAATACCTCTGGGCCATCACCTACCTGTCTTGCCTCTGGGATCTGAATGTGGTGGTGAAGGAAGAAGTTTACAAACCTCACACAAATGCTTAAATTTAGTAAATGTACTTTTATCTGCCTTATCTTGGCAAATAAGCCACTGGTCTCACTCACTGCTCCTTTCAACACACCCCCTCCAATTGTATGTCAACATTCTCTGTCAAGCATGACTCATCTCACATTCGTTGCTTAACTTCCCCCTCTTGTACTTAGCACGGCTGCCAACCTCACCTACATCACTTACACATTGCCACTTAGTCAACCATGACATTGCACCACGCTCACTGACACATTACCTTTTCATTTGCAGGTTAAGGCAGTACATAATCAAAGGCAGCCCGAAATGGGGGAATTAAAATAAGCACAGATAAAACACTCAGGGTGATAACTGAGTTTTGTACAGGACATTAGATGTTTTGCTGGATAACATTTGTGTGGAACATTTGTTTTGTATTGGCATTTTGTTCAGGACTTTGGCCAAGGGAATGCTGTGACAAAGGGAATGGTAAGAAATGGGATGTTTTAATAATTGGGATCTGGAGTTGTAGTTGCAGGAAGGGCAGTTTTATTTTTTTGATTTGTTCTTGGGACGTGGGCATTGCTGGCTGGGCCAGCATTTATTGCACATCCTTTACTGCCCAAAGGATGGTTAAGAGTCAGGCACATTACTGTGAATCTGCAGTCACATGTAAATTAGACTAGACTCGGTAAGGATGGCAGATTTACTTTCCTAAAGGATATTAATTTATCAGATAAGTTTTTATGGCAATCAACACATGGGTACCATTAGACTAACTTTTAATTCCAGGTTTTTATTGAATTCAAATTTCACCATCTGCCGTAGTGGGATTCAAACCAATGTCCTCAATCTTTAATCTGGGATTCTAGATTATTGGTCCAATGACATAACTAATACATCACTGCTCCCCTAATTGAAGTAGGTACTCACGGACAGCTCATCCAAAATGGGAATGTGTCAACTGCCTCCTTCTTCCTGGAGTAGTTGTTAGTGAAAGTCACCATAGTGCCAGAGGACCATAGGCTGCTCTCCCATTGGAGAAAAAGAGATGGCTGGTGGTGAGCTTAAGCTGAAACTGTCCATACCTCAGGCAAGGGTGAAAAGTCAAGGGCTTCAAGGTGACCGCAGCCAGTATTGGAATTGAACCCATGCTGTAGGCATCACTTTCTGGTCAACTGAACTAACCAACTCCAAATATTTAAAGGTAGAACTACAGACAGTAACTCCCAGACTGCTATAAACTGAAATGGTTGTGAATTGAAACCAGGTCAACAGCTTGGAATACATCTATGTTCAATACATAGTTACTTTCAATAGGTAATTGTCAAATCCATGACGGAAAGGGCTGTGCCTTCTCAATTTCCAGGTTGGGTAGAAGGCAGCAACAGGCAGCAGAAGGCATCACCAACTAGGACACCTGCCTCGGTGTGTCGTGGTGGGCCCATTCCACGCTGTCAAGGTGATGCAACTCCAATTGCATTCTTGATGACACAGAATGATCACATGAAGTTAGGTTGTGGAGGGGAGCAACAAGCCTAGTGCAGAGTGGACTGTCCTTCTTGCCCAGCTAACTCCTGCTTTGATGTGCTGGCTGACATTGCTAGACAAACAAACTGGCACAGAGTGAACTCATTTTGACTGCTGTCGGGATAGCCACCATTCACCAGCTCGATAGACAGTGCGTAGTCATGGATCGAATGCAGTTACATTACATTGCACCTTGGAAAGACACTTGAAGATGGGAATAAATTTGCAAAGCTCCAGTAATTAAGAAGGGGAATGGGACAGAATAGATTCATCCCACAGAGCTGGCATCAAGTTGATGAGCTGAATGGTCTCCTGCTGCACTGTTAATGATTCTGATTTTTATCTCAGCAATGATCTGGGATGCCTGCAAAGACATGGGTGCAGTTGATGGCACCCTAAACCATGGGGAAACTCAGCAATCTTGACAAAGCATGGTGCATGCTCCACTAACTTCTTCATGTTCAGGTGTTCTGCTCTGGGTCCTTAAAAGAATCCGTTAACTAGAATGTCAAAATTCAAAATGGCAAAACTTGTGTTAAGTCAGCATCAGAATCTGCCAAATCTGTGTGCAGGCTTGTAATGGCTTCACCAAGACAGTGTTCAGCAAGGACCACACCGGGGCTGATTGGAAGCAATGTAAATGCCATTTAGATATTGTAAAGGCACCTTTAGGGCTGAAATGACTCTGCCAGTAAGTGGGAGGAAGAGTTGTCACTGCATGGCAATCTGAAATGGAAACCACAGAACGTTTCCTCATCCAAATTTAATGTCCGAAAGTAACGACCAATTCGGATTCACTTAGCACAACATTTGGTCCTGTCTATTCGTTGTGCTTTTGAGTTGGAGAACTTACCATCAAGATGGCCAAGAATTTATCATTTGAGAAATTTTACAACAGAGATACCACACACAGGTTCATTAATACAACCCTTCCGTTACTTTGGAGATAGTAGGAACTGCAGATGCTGGAGAATCTGAGATAACAAAGCGTAGAGCTGGATGAACACAGCAGGCCAAGCAGCATCAGCCGTCAGCCTTCCTGCTCCTCTGATGCTGCTTGGCCTGCTGTGTTCATCCAGCTCGACACCTTTCTGTTACTTTGTTTAGATAACATGAGTTGTAAACAGAGCATCCAGGAACTTAAAATGAAAATAAATGCTGAAAATTCACATCTGATCAGGAAGCATCTGTGGAAAGAGAACAGAGTATCAATGTGGACCTTGAGATTATTTAGACTAAGTATAAGCTGTGTTTTAAAAAGAAAATCTAGCTGGTTTTGAAAGGTGACTGGAGAATCATAGAATCGTACAGTACAAAAGAGGCCCTTTGGTCCACTGAGGCTGTACTGCCAAAACCACACTAAATCTAAACTCGTCCCGCTTTCCAGCACTAGATCCATAACCTTGATTATAGATCCCACTTTATCACATGGTAAGAATATATTAATGCCTGTAATTGAGAATTATCTGCAATCTTTCTTTGCTTTGGAAGAGCATTTGGATTTAATAAAGCATAAGCCTTTTGTTAAAATTCTCATTCTTTTCTGCATCATTAACTTTGTCAGATAAGTTAGACTCTAAAATTTGAAATTGTTTATACCAACAATTCCACTTACGTTGCACCTTTGTGGTAAATGATCCTACAGGAGCATTATCAGACAAAATTTGACAACAAATTCCTTTTGGGACACCTTAAGAGAGATTTTGAGTAGTGAGAGGTAGAGAGATGAGATGTTTTAAGGTGGCCCATATCCCTCCAAACATTTCTTATTTATGTACTTATCCAAATGTCTTTTAAACATTGTACAGAGATGTGTTAACATTTTGGAATGACAAGGTGAATCCCTTCCCTCACAAGGAGCAAGTGAATGGTTTCTCTCCAGTGTGAACTCACTGGTGTGTCAGCGAATCCCTTCCCACACTCAGCAAATGAATGGTCTCTCTCCAGTATGTATTCGCTGATGTATCAGCAGGTGGGTTGAATGAATGAATCCTTTCCCACGCTCAGAGCTGAGCTTACGGCCTAGACAGTTGAAACCCTAGCCAGCAATATGGGACACAGGGGAATGCACAAGAGGCGAGGTTTGTAAGAACATAGAGATCTTCAAAGGTTTAAGACTGAAGGAGATTTCAGAGAGGCTACGTTCATGGAGGAAATACCTGTAACTTTACTTCTAGACTCAACCATCTCTACACATAGCTCTAGACTACAATACAGACGTAAAAGTGCGTGCTCCCACAATAGCTCAACTTTGAGTGGATTGTAACACACAAAACACCACCACGACCAGCAAGGAAGAAATCACACAAGGCGAGTTGTAATATTAAAGTCTGATATAATAGAAGTGGACAACAATCTCAAACCTCATAGGAAAGACAGAAACCTGTCCCTCTAAATGCATTTCTAATTCTAGACTTCTCCTTGTACATTGCCACATCCATTTACTGAAGTAATTGGGTTTTCTTTCAACTTCTGTCTTACTGTCTGCCATCATCCAAATGACCTCACCCTGAAACCTGCATGGAGTTTCTTGCTGGTGAGCAAGGTACAACGTGCCAACTCAACATCTAACAGAAGTTTGGCTGAAGTGAGTTCTTTGCTCAATTACAACATCTGGACTCAATTTCTCTTGTTCCAAGTCTGGACTGTGTGCTTTTTTTGGCAAATTTTCACGTGCATCAAAGTGAAAGATGTCAACAGTGGGGAATGAAATATGTTCCGAACTTCTGTGCTGGTATCAGCCTCAAATATGACCAGATAAAGTATGGCACAGCTCAGGTGAAATCTTATGTTCTCTGAGCTGTTCAATCACACTCTGCAGGAGATCGCTCACAGGGTAAATGAGTAAAGCTCCATCGACAATAATCCAACAACACACTTTTATCCGGTACTCAATGCCATTCTTTCCTATTGCTTCAGTCAGATATTTTGCATTTGAAACTCACAACTTTTTACATACCAGAACATTTGACTCTGGTGAAAACCATTTCACTGAGCATCAACCAGGAGATTTCCATCTCATTAACTTGAAATACATTTAAACTCAGACCCATGAGACGTAAAGAGAGTATCCTAACATACTCATTGCATACCCAGTCCAACCAATTTCCCTTACAACCCACGCACAAATATGGACCAGAAGCTCTTAATTTCTGTGCCTGTCATTAATTGACATTATACAGACTCTTGGAGCAATAGAGTTTGTCTCAGTAAATCCACTAAGTTGCATGTATTCTGAGGTGCAGGAAACCAGGAGATCATAATGTTCCAATTTATGATTGTTCAACTTAAAGCGCTAAGGACAGCCCTTGCCAAACCTTGGGCTCCAAAAAGCTTAAACAGGGCAAGCCAGCAACTAAGAAATCCAAGTGCAGATAGTGCCAAGTTGTTAGAATAGAATAGCCTTTATTGTCAAGTGCACTCAAACGAGTTCAGTGAAAAGTTTGTTGCCTCTTGGTGCCATCTTAGGTACAGGGTACCTAGGTACAGATACTTTAAATGTTGCTGCAGAATTGAAATAGCTGTAGGAAAAAAGGACTAGCTTGGGCATACAGAATGAGAATAAAATGAATCCTCAAAGTACTCAAGTTATTAGCCCTTTTCCACTGAGTCTGTGCTTGCCGGGCTTCAGAACATGAGGCCTCGCTGTCTCCACACTCGGCTTGAGGACTCGTCCCCCTGGCCAGCTTGGGCTTGCTCTGCTCCCGCTCTGGGCTCCAGCTGCGACATGGCTCCCAGCTCAGCCTGCACTCAAGATAAAGATGGCTGCAGCGTGAGACGCTCCAGCTGGAGCTCCTCTGCCCACCAGCTCCTTTTCTTCTTTGCTTCTTTTTTACCTCTTGCTGCAGTCTTTCTTCCCCTCTACTAACTTTTAACTTCTTAAAGTTCCCCACCTGGAGGGAATGGAGAATGGAGTCCAAGACCAGACCAGACATGGGGGACAAGTCGCAGCCGGAGGGGCCGAGTCCCAGAAGCAAGTCACTGCTAAAGCCAGAGCGGAGCGAATGTGGGCCGAGTCTTGGAAGCGAATCGCAGCCGGGGTGGGGAGCAAACCGAATGTGGGCCGAGCTGAGAGCCGAGCTGCGGCCAGAGCCAGAGCTCAATAGACAGGGTTTCGTTGGATGGGGGAGGTGGAGAGTGGACAAATAGGTTGTGGTGAGGGAGTGGGGGGGGGGGGTACACTTTGGCATGTACCAACTTCTCAGTGATGGTGATTTCCACTGTCCAGTTGAACAGCTTTGGCCACTTTCTGACACACAGTGAGTTAAAAAAAACATTGTTTCAGCTGTCAGAAAGTAGCAAGGGGACTTGTAATCTAAAACAGTTAGGCTACAAGTCTTCATACTGTCAATAACTTCTTTAAAAAAGTGCCAAACTTCTTCTACTCCAGCCGAGTCTCTGAGAAAATGGCACTTGTCTTAAAAGCACATTGAGAAATATGGCAAAACATTTTCAGTTTCATAAATAGAATGGTGTGGGGGGAATAGACAAAGTTGGTTTTGGAGGTGGCACAACTTATGGTGCAGTTACCAATCAATTCTTATGATGAATTTCTGTTGTTGATACAATACCATACTTTAACAAGTGAAGTTTTCCAATAGAAGATTTGTGTAGAACTCTCTCACAATGTATTGGATGCATTTCAGTGCTTAAGTTTCTCAATGATTATGCCTGAAGTGGAGAGTGCTGCTGGACAACAGGGAGATAACATATTCCCCTTCAAAAAGTTCGATTCAAGTATTTGAAACTGACCCAATGGGTCCGCAAGTTGAAAGGGTGGAAAGACTGCAAATTGAGTAAACAAGGTGTAGAGCTGGATGAACACAGCAGGTCAAGAAGCATCAGAGGAGCAGGAAAGCTGACGTTTTGGACCTAGACCCTTCTTCAGAAATG
>JAHRHZ010000144.1:9018510-9062093 GCA_024137785.1 Ginglymostoma cirratum | reverse complement strand
TATTTCTGAAGAAGGGTCTAGGCCCAAAATGTCAGCTTTCCTGCTCCTCTGATGCTGCTTGACCTGCTGTGTTCATCCAGCTTTATACTTTGTGATCTCAGATTCTCCAGCATCTGCAGTTCCTACTTTCTCTGTAAACTCAATTCTTCTTTTTCCTACTTAAATTTTATGCTGGACATTTTTTTTCTATTTTGTACCAGACTCTTAAGTATTTGTACCCAGGTATCTTCTGCCGAAGATAAGTGGCAACATTGCAAACTTTTCACAGCACTCATATGAGTGCATGTGACAATAAAGCTAACTTATTCATTCATTCAAGTTGATGTGTAAACAAATGATTTATCCAGGGAAGGGAAGGCTTGGGTCTGATCCATTTCATGGAATTAACTGGTCTCTGGAATCTTTGGACTCAGTGACCCTAGAAAAGTACCCATCCAGTCATTGTTTAGGATATGCCCAGAATGACAGAATGGAGAACTCATTGAGCAATGCTGGGTAATGCTCTCCCTGTTAGGAGTCAATATCTTGAGGAAGGAAAGGAGAAAACCAATGTGGAAGAATGCTCTAAAAAACAGCAATCCTTAAAGAAAAAACTAGAGCCCAATGGCTGTGGCTGCAACACTCCATCCATTCTGAGAGAGTGATACCATGTTAAAGGATTGAGCTTTGTCTAAAGCTGGGAGTGGTTAGTTGCTGCTAATGCACCCTCAGTTGACATCAGATTACCAAGCTAAACTTTTACCCACGCAAACTGTATCAATGTATCGACCCATTGTGCACTGTCTGAACTGTTAACTCTGGAAGTGAATCCCACAGCCTCTGATGTCTCTGTATAATTAAGTTTCTCCAGCTGTCTGTTCCATAGCCCTTACTTTCAATGATAGCTACAGCATAGAACAAATTGGGACAAAAAAACATTTAATTTCGTAAATATGACCCTTTGCTCTGGACAGCTCAGTTGTTGGAAACAATATGCTTCTATCTGCCACATCTCATTCTTTCATGATTTTAAACACTTCTGTTAAATTGTTCTGCAGTCTGCATTGCTCTGTTGAAAACACACAATTTTCTAAGTCTTTATATCCAAACATCCACATTCCAGCTTGCAGTGCGGAGCACGATATTACGTAGAGTGCTCACTGTTCCTACAGGGGTCATATTAAAGCCTTATTACTTCTTGACATTTATATTTTTCAATGCTTGTGATAAAGCCTACAATTCTAGCTGTCTCTTTTATTGCCTTTACAACTGGAGGATTTGCGATTAATGACTTGTTAAACTGTCTCCTTCAAATTGCTGTCTTCTTCCACAGAACTGATCCTACTTCCATACATGATATAATTTATAATGTATTCCTACTGGCAGAAAACATCACTTCACAATTACCAACATTGAATTTAGCCTGCCTCTTTTTGGCCAGTTTCCACTATCTTATCAGTGTCCCATTCATAACTTCCTTCAGTGTCATAAAAAATGAATGATGCCACCTATTTTGGAGTCAGCAAGTGGCCATGACATGGACTTCAAAGTGGATAAATGTGACATATTACATTTTGGTACAACAAACAAGGGTAGAGCTTATACAATTAATGATAGGGTGTTGGGTAGTATTGTAGAACAGAGGGATCTAGGGGTTCAAGTACATAATTCTTTGAAGTTTGAATCAAATATAGATAGGGTGGTTAAAAAGGCATTTGGCACGCTTGCCTTCATTGCGTATAGGAGTTAGGAAGACATGTTGGGGTTGTACAGGTCATTGTTGAGGTCTCTTCTGGAATACTGTGTTCAGTTCTGGTCACCCAGTTATAGGAAAGATATTATTAAGCTGGAGAGGGTTCACAAGAGATTCACCAGGATGTTGCTGGGTATGGAAGGTTTCAGTTATAAACAAAGGCTGGAGAGGCTGGGACTTTTTCACTGGAGCGTAGGAAGTTGAGAGGCGACCTTATAGAAGTTTATAAAATAATGAGGGGTATAGATAGAGTTAATGGTAGTTGTCGTTTCCCTGGGATGGGGGATTTCAAGACTAGGGGGTATGTTTTTAAAGTGAGAGGAGAGAGGTTTAAAAAAGACATGGGCGCTAATTTTCTGCACAGAGTGGTTTGCGTGTGGAAGAACTTCCTTAGGAAGTGGTGGATGTGAGTACAAATACAATGTTTAAAAGACATTTGGATATGTACATGAATAGGAAAGGTCTGGAGGGATAAGGGTCAGGAGCAGGCAAGTAGGTCAGTTAAGTTTGGGATTATGTTCGGCATGGAATAGTTGGGCCGAAGGGTCTGTTTCTGTACTCCATGGCTCTATGACTATGACATCGCCCAAAAGGGTGGTGGAAGCGGAGGTAGCTAATGATTTCAAAAGAATATTGAATCAGTACTTGAAGAAAATAAACTTGTAAGCCTTCAGGAGCGGAGAAGGGGAATGGAACTGACTGCTGTCCTCTACCAAAAACCAGCATCAGCTTGATAGACTGAATGATCTCCTTCTGTGGTGTAAATGAGTGCGAAATTAACATCAATTGTCTGGTGGTGATGATGGCTGGGGTTGGGTGGAGGGCAACTAGATAAGATAGGAGCTGGCAGGTGTTTCCACTGGCGGGTGAAACTAGAGCTAAGGGGCATAGCCTCGAAATTAGGGGAGCAGTTTTAGATTGAGTTGAGGAAGAATTTCTTCAACCAAACGGTTGTGAATCTGTGGAATTCCCTGCCCAGAGAAGGAATTGAGGCTACCTCATTGAATGTTTTTAAGCCAAAGTCAAGGAATTAAGGGTTATGGTGAGAGGGTAAGCAAGTAGAGCTGATTCGATGAAAACATCAGCTACCATCTTATTGAATGGCAGAGCAGGCTTGAGGTCCAGATGGCCTACTCCTGTTCCTATTTCTTACGTTCTATCCTTGTATGTTACAGAGCTTAGTTGCATTGAACATTACAGGCCAGACATGATCTGGTTGGCAGCCAGCTCCAGTAGAAGAGAGCTTGGTGCTGCAAGCTGTTGTGGGATAGAAAATTATTATTGGTCATTATTCCAACAATTGGTTTGCATTGTGAAAGCAAACTGCAGCTCTACTTGTTTTGAATGTATCTGCTTTGGCTGGCTGTAAAATAAAGCTCATGTTTGGAATTGTTTGATTATGTGCTTGTGTGTGATGTTCTCCTACTGGACAATTACAAGCTGCAGTTCTTCAGTGGGCAATGGAGTTGGCGCAGCAGTGACTTAGAGTGCTTGAATGGGATAGAGCTAAGGGCAGCTAAACTGAGTAGGCCTGTGGTTAAATAGTGACTAGCATGAGAGAGTTGGTTGTACATGTGAGGGAGTTTCAGAGATGCTCATTATGTGCCATAAGCAGTGTGGCTTTTTGGCTGCTGTCCCAACATGTTGGTTGTGAGGGGCAACTCCCAGTTACTGATGCTCAGTTGGGGTCATTTTAAAGATAGTGCGGGCACAAGGAACTGCTGAGTGACAAGTTGTAACGGGAAAGGCACATGGCGACATGAAGCTAGAAATGGCAAGAAGAATACCATCGAACAGGGTAGGTAGTTATTGTGGTGAGTCTGGTAAGATACAGTGAGAAATCTCACCAGTCCTTGTGGTGAAAAACTTTCCAGAAAACTTGACACAACTGGCACCTAGCCAAAGAACCAAAGACTCAGCCCCGAGTCAATACAATCTTTCAGCCCCATTTTCATTATGGTGAATGTATACAGTGTCCCCTCCAAGGCCAATATTTCTTTCTTGAGGCGCAGTGTCCTGGGTTGAATGACATGCTGCAGATGTGGTTCAAACAGAATATCAGCAGTAAAATCCCGAGAGTAATGACTTAAACACTATTTACACCATTTACTGGGGTTCTTACAGCTGTTCTGTCAAAGTTGCAGTTTCAAAGGGCAGAATCCCCATGGAAATTATTCAGGACTTCTATGCAATGAATGCTAATATGTTCAAAGGCAGATGTTAGGTAGGCAATTAGGTGCATTGAAAAAATTATCATAGTAGCAGGTGCCAAGTTGTGATAATGATGTGAGCAAAACAAACAATCATAGTTTCTATCCAACTTATAGACAAAGCATCAAGTAATTGGATTGCACAATTATAAACTATTTCATTAGACAAATAATTACAAAACATTGCAAAATGCAGGTGTCCTTAATTTACAAAGTAAATCGACAGATCTACTGCAATCGGCAATTTGTATTCAACTCCATAAATTGTCTGTTGCCAGGTTGAGTTCATTAAATTTTCAATCATTTACATACTATTTATGAGCTTTCTTAAGAAGGGGATTAAGCTATTTATTACTTCTATATCTTATTGGTGGAATGAACTGTTTCCTCCTTAATTTCACTGCACATTTACTTTTGTGATAGTGCCAGTGGGAGGTAGGGTTCAAGAGTTTCCTAAAGCCAGAATGAGGTTTTTCCACCTTTCAGCAAGGGAACACATATTCAGCTCTTTGATTTCAGTGTGTTTTTCCTTGTTAGAATTGTAAGAGATAACCTTATGAATAATATAAAATGCTTTCATAAATATTTCACCAAGTGCACATTTCAATGATTATTCCCTTGTAAAATGTTGCCCAACGCTGCTATTCACAATCTGCAGAATGTTATCAGCATACGCTGCCTGTCTGTATTTTGAAAGCTTACAAAGGACATTCAGTACTCTAAGGATGAATAGGGGATGAGTTCCATCTGCTGCTAGGCACCTGTCAATTTTGCCGTTCTTGGCATTATTTTATTTTGACATCAGTAAAAATACTTAACGCATTTTAAATGTTTTTCTAGACACGCTATACTGAAGCTTCTGTCTACCTGTATGTAAACTGCATGTCTGTGCAGCTATCTAATATCAGCCCCAGTGAGATAATGACGCCATAAAGCCTGTTTTTTTGGAGCGTCTTTGTCTACCAGCACCACCTGGTTTCGTCCCGGAGGTGCTTGCTGGTTTACTCTCAAACTATTCATCATTCAATGGGAGGCTTTTCTGTTTTTTGGTCCATAGTGCACCTTGAACACAAGCTCAGAGGCAGTACGAAGCAGAACCTTTATTTTTGCCACAAGCAGTGATTAGAATCTGGAATATGCCACCTGATAGGATGGTGGAAACCAATTCAGTCACTCCTTTCTACGGGAATTGAAGAAATACATGGAGGAGGAAAGATTTCAGGGAGATGGGGAGCAAGTTGGGCAGTGGGATGACATTAATTGTTTATTGAAAGAATTGGCGCCAATATGATGGGCCAAATGTCCTCTTTCTGTGTTGATACTGTGCAATGAGAGGGGAAGAAATTACATTTGTATTGTAGCTTTTGCAACCTCAGGATAGCTCAAAGTCCTGGATGGCATTGAAATACTTTCGAAGTTTAGGCACCTGTGATGTAGAAAAAGAGGCAACCAATTCACACACAGCATTCTCCCACAAAGCTGGATAGATAACTTGTTTTTAGTGATGTTGATTGAGAGATGAAATATGGACCAAGACCTTGGGGAGAACTGTGCCACTCTTCTTGAAAACAATGCTTTAGAATTTCGTTATGAGAATATACTTGGGGTTTGGTTTAACAACTTGTCTGAAAGACGCTTGGTAGTTCCTCCATTAGCCATTTCCACTTAAGCATTTGGCCTAGTCTAGTTATTTTAAGGTGGTTTATTTTTCACATTAAGCTAATCTACATTTGCTGTGAGACAGACAAAAGGTAAAGTTGCTAAAGTTTTACCAGACCATAATGCTACTCTCTCATTACAGAGAGATGACAGTTGATTTAACATAAGGGTCACCATGCCACAGGCAAATGGAGATGTTGAAAAGGAGAGTCCTTCCTGGTAAACTCAGCCAATGTAGGAATTGAACCTAAGCTGTTAGCGTCAATCTGCATCACAAACCAGCCATCCAGCCAACTGAACTAACCAACCCCCAGCATGAGATAGCTGTGATGTCTCCCAAGTGCTCAGTTTACTAATGATAGATAATATCTGGCTGTCTCCCATGCAAAATGTAGCATTAAATTAATTCCATTGGCTTTACTTTATGCATAAGAATGGCCACATGGTAACTATTGAAAACTAAATTTTGCCTTCGTTGTTGTAAATCTTTTTTGCTTTTCTTTTCCAGAAATAAGAATATCAAGTAATGTAACTGTAATATAAATAGATTGTAAGATAATTGATGAGTTAATAAAGCTTCAGCCAGTAATTAAATAAATAAGAACCTATTAAGAAATAATCACCTATTAAGAAAAGATCACAAAAGTTGCGTCATTGAGCTCTGATTGTGTTGAAAGAGCTGCTGTTGGTTTGACCATACTTTATAGTAGAATGCCCTCTTTTATGAAGAATGTAGAAGCATTGGAAAAGAAATGCAAAAAGGATTTACAACAATGATGCCAAAACAGAGTACTATCAAAACAATTGAACAGGTTCAAGCTCTTTAACAGCTTGATAGGGCAGAAGGAGACAAGGTGTATCAACTTGTGGGGATGTCTGAAAGCATGGGTCAACAAGAGAAAACAGTCACCAATAAACCTAGTCAGGTTTAGGTAGAGATAGTAAGAACTGCCGATGCTGGAGTCAGAGATAACACAATGTGGAACTGGAGGAACACAGCAGGCCAGGCAGCATCAGAAGAGCAGGAAAGTTCACGTTTCGGGTCGGGACACATCTTCAGAAAAGAAGAAGGGTCTGAAGAAGGGTCCCAACCCGAAACGGCAACTTTCTTACTCCTCTGATGCTGCTGGCCTGCTGTATTCCTCTAGCTTCACGCTGTGTTATCGCAGGTTCAGGAAGAAATTCTTTACTCATGGTGAGAACGTGGAACATGCTAATACAGGAAGTGGTTGCGGTGAATAGCAAGGATGCATTTAAGGGGAAGCTAGATATGCATATAAGGGAGAAAGAAACATAAGGTTAATATAGAATTGAGCAATAATGCAGCACCGAAATCTACAGCTCATTGAGCCTATGCTGTTTCTTTCAAATAGCAATCTAATTACTCCAGTCTCCCACTTTTTCCCACATCCCTGGAATTGTATTCTGTTTCAAGGAATTATCCACTTCCCCCTGAAAGCCAGTGTTTTTAGAAATACATAGTTTCAAAAGAAAAGTGAAAGAAACCAGAAGAGATGGAAGGATTTGGATAATTTCTGGGTTGCGGAGGGTTTTTCATGTGAATTCTTTGAACTGAGAAGTCAAAAAATGTAGTATGTTATGGTTTATTTATTGTTTATAAAAAGTCACTGACTTTGCAGAAAGGTTTATAGATGCGTTTAATTGCTTTAATTGCTTGACAAAATTGGTTTGGAAGAAATAGGGTCCTGTACTAAAGGTTACCTAGCAACAGCCTCTGAACTAAAGTTGCTGTTTCAGTACACACTGAGGTGTGCCAGTTGAAGTCCAAGCAGCTAACAGCAAAGAGAAGGATCCCTCTCTCCTGAGTAGTAAAGTGTTTTCTGGGAAATGTGAGAAAATTCGAGAAATCAGTACCTTTAACCTCCTCTTAAACTCTTCATATGCTGAGCTGTTACTCCAATTCAAAAAGCTAAACTGAACTGACTCTCATCTAAACTGAAGTCTGATCTAAAGATGTGCCACCAGTTCTGTGTCTGTCAGTATTGTGATCTCAATTTAGGAAATCGACAAGACCATGGTTGGGGATCTTTTTTATTCATTGAGGTCAACCCTGTTTGTTAATGTATCCTGCACTTTCTTAGATTTGTTGCCAGACTGAGCTGTAGTAAAGTGGGATGAACTTTGTGTGAAGGGAAACCACCAGCAGAGATTTGTTGGATTAAATGCTTTCTCTGTGTTATACACAATGCCCCAGATTTTGCAGCATTTTAATGACAACAAATGTGTCAGCATTCACTGTTTTACTGTAAAAGCTGACAGCAATTTCTGGAGTCTGCATATATTCACAAGTAAACATAGAAATCAGAAGCTGCTGTTAGTAACTTCATGCTTTTCCACAGCTTACACTGATGAAATGCCCACAGGCTATAATATAATAGAAAACACTGAACTGATTAAAATGTGTCCTTCTACACTTTTAGTCCTGATGTAAAAATACTTGAAAAAATTACAGCTTGTTAAATGAGGTACTATAGGTTTCTCAGAAAATAACAAATAGGAGCATCAGTAGGCCATTTGGCTTCCTTGACCATTCAGTAGGATCACGGTTGATCTAATCTGCTCATGAATATAATATTTGTACGCATTAGTGTGATGTACTCTGTTGGATTCTTCAATAACATAATATACACATCTAGCTTCTTTTCTTACAAGGAATAACTTAAGCAATGCTGCATCAAGTAAAATACCCTGCTAGAGTCAAAATCTACATTACCTATAACCCTTAACACCCTTGTCTATCAAAAATCTGTCTCATTGTCTTGAATAAATTCAATTATCCAATTTCCTCTGTTCTCTGAAATAGAGAATCCCAAAGATTAATGACCCTCTGAGAGAAGAAATTCCTTCTCATTTCCACTTTAAATGCCAGGCCCCTAATTTTGAAACTGTGCCCCCTACTTCTAGATCTCCCCCAAATGGGAAATATTCTTTCAGCATTTATTCTGTAAAACCACCTCAGAATCTTTTTTTGCATCAATAAAATCATAGGAATGTTGTAGTAGGAGTAGACCATTCACTCCACAAAGCCTATCCCACTATTCAATACAATCATGGCTGATCAATCACTTCAAACTACCCTTTTACCTACTCCATTCCCATTTTCCTATATGCTTTTGGTTATCAGAAGGCTTGACCTTAAATATGTTCAAATTAACTTCTTGTTCTTTTAAATTGCAATAAATGCAGGCCTAACTTGCTCAGCCTTCCTTAAAAGTTAATCACTTCAGTCCTGCAATCCAGCCAGTGAACCTTCTCTGAATTTCGTCTAATGCAAGTATATTTCTTTTTAAGTAAGGATACTAGTTGTACACTGTACTCGAGGTGTGGTCTTACCAATTCCCTGTCTAGCTGGGACAAGATGTTCCTACTTTTATACTGTTAGCTCCCTTGGCTTACACCTAATATTCCATTGACATTCCTAATTATCTCTTGCTCCTGAATTCTGACGTTTTGTAATTCATGTACAAGAACACCCACATCCCTCTGCCCTACGACACCTCTCAGTTTGAATAAGATTCTGCTTTTTTATTCTTCCAGCCAACCTATTTTCCCACATTATGCAACACTTCACCCATTCACTTCATCTATCTGTCTCCCTTTGCAGACTCGTATGTCCTCCTCATAATTTCTTTCCTACTTTGTGTCATTGACAAATTTGGTTATAGCACACTAAGTCATTCAAATTGATTGCAAATAGTTGAGAGCCCAGCACTGATCCCTGTGGCATTCCACTGGTTATAATTTAATAAACTGGAAATACCTATTTATTCCGACTCTGTGTTCTTTGTTTGTTAGTTAATCTTTTATCCATTCTAATATATGACCCCCAATGCCTCACGCTTTTGTGGAGGAACCATTTTAGGACCTAATTAAATGCCTTTTGGAAATCTAAATTCACTGGTTCTATTAATTCGCCTTTAGTTGCATGGCTCGTTAAATCATCAAATAATTCTATCTTAATTTTGCCGTAAACAATTCCCCTTTTAATGACATACTAAGTGCACAATTACAGCTGAAGTTTAATTTTATGTTTGTCAAATGTCAAATTTCCACATTATTATAAAGTAAATTCACATGTTTTTATTTTTCTTAAGTTTAAGATATCTGCCACCACTACACTCTCAGGGTGTGTATTTTGGATCCTAACCATTCACTGCACAATTTGTTTTAAATTCACTGTTGTTTTTCCTTTGCTTAAATCAATGTCTTCTTGTTCTGGACTGTTTGATTATCTGGTGAACCACTTATTGATGTAACTACTGCAGGTCATTATCCAGTGAACTAGTGTTGTTCATTACCCAGTAAACTACTATAAGTCATTATCTAGTGATGACGTGCAGGTCAATTTTTAGTGACCCAGTGCATGTCATTATCCAGTGAATCACTGCCAGTTATTATCTACCGAACTAGTGTCAATCATTATCGAGTGAATGATTGCCAGCCATTACCTAGTTACCCAGTGCAATTTGTTATTCAGTAAACCATTGTTGGTCATTATCCAGTGATCCAGTGCAGGTTATTATCCAGTGAACTGCTGCTGAGCATTATCCAGTGAACAAGTACTGACCATTCTCCAGTGAACCAATGCAAGTTATTAACCAGTGATCCAATGCAAATCATTTTCCAGTGAACCAGAGGAGATCAATTTCCAGAAACTATTGCAGGTTGTTATCAAGTGAGACAATGGTGATTACTTTTGAATTAACCAATTCATGTTATTATTGAGTGAAAAGAGATAATAAGAGCTGCAGACGCTGGAGTCAGAGTCAACACAGTGTGGAGCTGGGGGGACACAGCAGGCCAGGCATCATCAGAGGAGCAGGAAAGTTGATGTTTCGGGTCAGGACCCTTCTTCAGAAATGGGGAGGGGGAAGGGAGCTCAGAAATAAATAGAGAAAGGAGGGGTGGACCTGGGGAATGTAGGTGAGATGGTGATAGGTCAGTGCAGATAGGGAGTGGTGGGGATTGGTCAGTGGGATGAGTGTGGCGGATAGGTGGGAGAGAAGATGGACAGGTTGTGTCAGGTCAAGGAGACGCGGATGAGAGGGTGGGTTGGTTATGGGATGAGGCCTGGGGTGCAGACAGTTTTTGAAACTCGTAAAATCCACATTTAGGTCATTGGACTGTAGGCTCCCAACCTGGAATATGAGGTGATGCTCCTCCAGTTTGTGGGTGGTATCATTGTGACACTAGAGGAGGCCCAGGATGGACATGTCACCCAGGGAGTGAGTGGGGAAGTTGAAATGGTTTGTGACTGGAAGGTGTTGTCGTTTGTCGTGAACAGAGGGCAGGTGCTCTATAAAACAGTCTCCGAGCCTCCGCTTGGTCTCATCGATGTAGAGGAGGCCACATCGGGAGCAGTGGATGCAGTAGACCACGTTGACAGATGTGCAGGTGAACCCCTGTTTAACGCGGAAGGTTTTTTTGGTGCCTTGAATGGAGGTGAGGGGGAGGTGTAGGGCCAGGTGTAGCCCTGCCTGCGGTTGCAGGGAAAGGTGCCGGGGGTGGTGGGCCTAGTGGGGAGCGTGGAGCGGACAGGGGAGTCACAGAGAGAGCAGTTCCTATGGAAAGCAGATAGGGGTGGGGAGGTAAATATATCCTTGGTTGTGGGGTCAGATTGCAGGTGGCAGAGAATGATATGTCAAATCTGCAGGTTAGTGGGGCAATATGTGAGGACAAGGGGGATTCTGTCTTTGTTTTTGGAGGGGATGTGAGGGCAGAGGTGCGTGAAACAAAAGAGATCTGATTGAGGGCATTTTCAACCACTGAAGTGGGGACGTTGCGGTCCTTTAAATAGGAGGACATCTGGGACGTGTGAGAGTGGAACACCCCATCTTGGGAGCAGACGCAGCGGTGGAGGAGGAATTGGGAGTAAGGGATCGCATTCTATTTCTGACTCCCACAGCTACCTAGACTACACCTACTCTCACCCACCTTCCTGTGTTTTCTCTGTCATTCAGTGAACCAGTGCTAATCATCATCCAGTGAACCATAGCTGTTAGTGGTTTTAGCTCTGGTTCCAGAGGATAATTAGGCTACAAAGACCTCCAATTACCTGTCCTGGATGACAAGTGACGAACAATCACTTGTGTGAGAGATCCTGAAAGTAGCCCCTGACCCCTGATCCCTGACAGCCTCCTCGCCTCTGCCACTCCCAGTTAGTGACTTTTAGGCGAAAGTGATGACAATTATAGAAAAGTGCACCCTGTCCATGTTGGCTGAAAACCCCCTCTCTTACATCTAGAGGACTCGTGGTTTAGCTGAAATTACTCATGAGAAACAGGAAATACTTTATACAGGAAAGCCACAGAAACTCATTGAATTCTTCATCCTCTTTCCTGCAATACCGAGACAAAAACAGAGAGCTTCTTATCCGCATACTCACATGGAAAGAAAACCAACCACATCTGCCACTAATTGACACGCTACTTGTTGAGTCAATCTTGTCAGATTCAGACAAAGTGCTCCACTTTATAATACTTTCCCGCTGTCATATATTTACATCTAAAGACACTTTAAATTTATTGTGGATTTCATTTCTTTTGCTTAAAGCTGATAGTTCAATCACATCTGGAGATCTATGGTTTAACGTATTACATGAGATGAGATTTGATACGAACTCCATAAATTTCATAGTGAAAGAGAGGAGCCAGAAGTGAGAAATTTTGATGACTGTGTGTAAAGTTAAGAGAGACCCTGAATAGCTCAGTATAGTATGTGTGCTTGGCTCATTGTCTGATTTTTTTTTTTTTGCTCTATAGGTTTTGTTAGTGAGGGTTTGCTGTTGGTTTTTCACTGTCAGGCGCAGATCCCAAGTCTGATGCAACCAGAATGGGAATCAAACCCGCGCTGTTGGCGTGATTTGGAATCACATGGTAGTTATCTATCCAATGGAACTAACCGTCTCCCTTACTGAACAGCATAGAGGAGCTGAAAGTCACAAAGAGACGTTCTCAGATTTAAGTCAGTGAGCAAACCTGGCAGATGAATTTCAGTTTTGGGAAATGTGCAGTCCTTCACTTTGAACTGAAGAAATATGGATCAGATATTTTTTCCAAATGATGATAAACTTAGATTGGAGAGGAGCAGAGGCATTCAGGGATCCAAGACCAGAAACCAATGTTTAGTACAAAATATAATTAAAAAGGGAAAAAGCAGAATGTTGGTGTTTAATTCAAGGGGTCTGAAATGCAAAAGTGTGGAAGAGTTTTTGTTTAAAGCTCTGGTTACATTCCATTTGGAGTTCTGCATTTAATTCTGCGCATTTCACCTTAGGACAGCTTTTGAGGGCAGTGCACATCTGCCAGAACGATCCCAAATTGTGAAGGTGAAATTATGGCAACAGATTGCATAAGTGGTGTTTGTATCTTTTTGTATGTAGAAGATTATCTAATTCAGAGATTTGAGATGAGTTTGATTTGGTAAATAGAGAGAAACTATTTAATCTAATGGTGGCGCAGTGATGGAGGAAGGGTTGGGGGTTTATTCTTTATTCATTAACAGGAGGAGGGTGTCATTGGCTAGGCAGCATTTATTGCCCATCCCTTATTGCCCAGAGGGCAATTGAGGGTCAAACACATTGCTGTGGGAGTGGAGTCACATGTAGGCCGGACCAGCTAAGGATGGCAGCTTCCTTCCCTAAAGTTAGAGAACCAGATTGGTTTTTCCCCACAATTGACAATTAAGAATTAGACTCTTAATTCCAGATATTTTTGAATTCAAATTCCACCATCTGCTGTGGTGGGATTTGAACCCAGGTCCCCAGAATGTTAGCTGGGCCTCTGGATTAACAGTCTAGCGATAATACCACTAGGCCATTGTCTCCCCACTTGTGTCAATCTAGGGCAAGGGGGCAGAACCTTAAAATTAAGACCAGGTCACTCAGAGTCGATATCAGGAAGAACTTCATCTTCATCTGGAACTCTATCCCTTAAATACTGTTGCGTTTGGGGAGAAGTCAGCTGATAATCTTACAATGGCATGCAGGCGATTTTTATTCAAGAAAATATTAAGGGATATGAATCCAAGGTAGATGGATGGAGACAGATCAACTGTGACCTAACTGTGGAGCAGACTAGAAGGGCAGAACAGTCTCCTCCTGTTCTTATGTTCCTACCTTAAATCTACATTTCACATAAATACACCTTAATGATAGACAGAAAAAGACTTACTGCTCAAACTGAGTTTTCCAATAGTACGATGTCTCGTGGTTTCCTAAATAGACACTTTCAACACAACCACATTGTTTCCTGGGAAATGAGAAAAAGCAATTTAAAAACAAAGGCCAATTAGGAGAATATTAGTTTGAAGGAATTTCTTGACAAGATCTTTAAACCAGTAAATTTAGACAAGAAAGCCACATTCAGCCTAGCCTATATTAGGGGCTCACTTAGCTGAACTATTAGTTCAATGCAGGTTAACACCAACAGTGTGGGTTCAATTAACACACCCATGGAGATTACCATGAAGGTTTCTTCTTCTCAACCCCTCACCTTGCCTGAGGCATGGTGACTCTCTGGTTAAAAAAACCACCAATCATCTCTTTCTAATGAAAGAGCAGCCCTATGGCCTGATAGGACTTTGGTGAGTTTACCTTTAACCCATATTATAAGGTGTTGATCTTTAATACAAGGTGATTTCTGTCCTATTCAGACCCAGCCCTCTCTGTACTATGAATCTGTGCTGTTCACAGGAAATGGGAACCTTCTTCACAGCTTCAGTATTCTCTGGGAAAAGAACTGGTGGATATCCAAATTTGTTCTGTCCACTTGTAGTTCAAAAGTGTGAACCCTGGTCTTCTCGAACCTGTCCAGATGCATTACTTTTTCCACGTTAATACTGTATAATGTTTTCACTATTCAATGATGCTTGGTCCTGAGTCTATCTGTATTGGAGTCTTTCTAAAGTTAACATTCCTTTCAGCCTATCTGGGTGATTGAGGGGTTTTAAATTAAAAACCAGTTTGGTTACACTCATCCGCATTCTTTCCAAAGTCTTAAATTCACTCACTTTGTCAGGATAACAACATAGGACACATTATTCCAACAGAGGCTCGTACAAGGACAAAATGGGAGTTATGTTTTGTATTGTATTTTCCTGTGATTACAATATTGGTTCTTGTTTTCTTTGGCCATGGCATCATAGTATTGTTCATGAAGATTAGAGAGTAATGCACTATAGCACTCAGATTCCTCAAATGGTTTCAATTCAATTGTTTAGGACATGTGTATATTTTGCATTAGACACATAATACTCACAAGTAGGCAAGTAGAATATCTCTATAAACAACATATTTTCAACAGAATCACTGAAGCTTGGAGCCTGAAATAAGTTCATACATCACCCTTTCATCAGTGGGCCCTGAATTTATGACCTATAGTAGTAAGTCTGCAGTGATTGTAACAAGGTCAGCCAGGTGGATCTTACAGAATGTGAGTTCCCTGATTGGGGTTGTTAAACTGGACCAGTCAAGGAGCACTGTTTGACAAATAAAAACAGGAGTGTCAGACATCCTGACACTCTGAGAGGGGGCTCTGAAAGAGCTGGATCAGTGCCAAGAACCTTCCATGTGTAAATAAAGGGTGACCTGCTGATGGGATATTGGCCTCTATGGAGGTATTTCAGTGGAGATGACAATAAAGCACCCTGTCAAGAAGCTCACTTGCAACTGTCGTCTTTGAGTTGGGGTAAGTCTGGCTTTCCTTTATTTGGGAAACTTGACTCGTTCCACCCTGCTGATGAAGATTGGGCCCAGTATGTGGAAAGAATGTGTTCTTTTCACTGGGCAATGACATTGGGACAAATAAAAAGCAACAAGTAATTCTCCTGACAGCTTGTGGACCCGCAGCTTTTTCAGTTATTTGGACCCTAAATTTCCCTGAGGCACCAGATACTAAAACCTTTCAAGAGTTGATGGATTTGGTTTAGGAATATTACGACTTCAAGCCTCCTCTAATTCTGACACCCTATTGTTTTACTTGGCAATTCGAGAACCATGGGACTCCCTATTGGGATTTTTGATGAGGTTACGATGATGGGTAGAGGCATGTGATTTTGACTTAACCCTTAATGAGATGCTGAAAGACTGTTTGGTATGTGGGATTAATGAAATAACCATGCAAAAGTGCCCACTAGCTGAAGTCTAACTGGACTTCAATCAGGCACTACAGCTGGCTTTATCATTGGAAAATGAGGCAAGTGTAGCATATGAGTTGCAGGGTATTCCAGTGGAAGTGGACAACCTTGACAATCTGATGGAGCTTAGGGAACACTACTTGAGTGCAGTCAATTGCATAGCCTCACTCAGAACATATCATGAACAGAGGGACTCTAGGTCAGTCCACAGCAAAACCCCAAAACAAAGCCAAGACTTGGCCAAACAGTTAAAATTTTCTTCAGAACTTATGGCAAGCCATAGCAGTTTCTTCCGGTATGCAGAAAGAGCAGTCCAAACTTTGAAGGCTTAAGGAAACAGCCTACAGCTTCACTAGATACAAAACTGTCCTGGTTCTTATTTGATTATAAGACCACCCCATATGCAAATATAGGGATGGCTCCAGCAAAGTTATTAAGGGGGAGAAAACTCTGCACCACATAAAAATCTGATCTTCCCAGACCTGGGGAGAGGGTGAAATGGCATCAGGAGCGCCAATGCCGGACATGAGATTATACTAAGCAAGAGAGATTGTTTACTTCAGGAGACAAAGTTTGGTGTAGGAGCCATGGGAAGGGCCGTGCATGGGTAAGAGGCACGGTGGATGCAAGGTCAGGTCCAGTGATGTATAAAGTTTGGGTAGGAGCAACAGTTCTGAACAAGCATGTGGACCATATAAAATCTGCAAACTTGCAAATGGGGCGAAAGCAAAATGTGCCTGGCTCCTCCAAACAGTTGGAAAGGCTGGCAGAACCCATGGATTCTCTCTCTCCATTGAAGAGATCTTAGAATCTGAGATGGACACAGCGAATGCCACCACCTTGACGTCTTCGCTGCCTGAAGAAGAAAATGAATTTCTTCCAAGATGCTCCAGGTACAAGAAGTGAGCTACTGTGTGTTACACACTGCCCGTATGAGAGGCAGATTCCGAGGAACCTAATTTGGTGTTAAAATGTCCCGGGAGGAGCTACAAGATAAAGCAGCCCTATGTCCTTGGACTTAAAGCAGAAGTGATGTAGTGATTGTATGTGGTCAGGCAGGTGGACCTCACAGAATATGAGTTCCCTGATTGGGGCTGATAATCTGGTCCAATCAGATAGCCCTGTTTGACAGATAAGAGAAGGAGTGTCAGTCATCCTGTTCACTCTGAGAGATGGCTCTGTGGGAGCTGGATCAGTGTAAAGGCCTCTGCATGTGTAAATAAAGAGATACTGGTTTCTGTGGTGTTATTTCAAAGCCTACTAAAATAAATGAATGCTGGGCAGTCACATCTCAGCTCCTCATGAGTGTAAACCTACAGCTGAAAATGCTCACAATTTTGAGATGAAGTATTTTAGTCTGGCACTCTAAAGTTGGTTTAACAAAATACTAAAATCTTTCAACTTGAGGAATACAGTGTGAGGCTGAAGACCCAAGTTCCAAAGATTCACTTGTGGTTTCAGGTCTTCATTTCGGCACACAGAAACTCTGGGTTATTGCAGTCCCTTTGTTTATTCTGCAAGTATAGTAGTGAGATGAGGAAGTAGAAATTCTAAGAATGCAGGTGATTGATGAGAAACGGGTGTGAGTGGAACTGGAAACAAAAGAAACTTCTTGCTGCATTAAAATGAGACTCTACTTCACCTATGAGTTATTAATTGAGCAATGTATTGAGACCATTACATCATGATCTAATTAGCACTGTCTCTGACCTACAGGTTCCTAACAAAGTTTCTGTTCATATCAACATATTATCATTTAGGTTTGGTGCTCTATTAGAACACCGTAGGAGGAATCTACTCTAAATATTCAGTGCTCTTTCTGAGCAAGCAGTGCTTTACAAAACAGTTTAGATGCAACTTTTTGGCCTGTGCTAATCTTGGCCCAGACTGGTTTAAGGAGTTGAGTGTATGTATCTGATACAAACAAACACACGCACAAACACACACACTCACATGCACTGACACATACACACAGAGTTCACCATTTCCGATCTTAAAAGAAAGTCAAAATTATTAAACAATTTTCAAAAATAAACTTGAATTCAAATACAAAATATGTGTATGCTTCCTATTATAGGAAATCTGCAGATGTGATTATTTTAAACTCCTGAAGTTGAATATTTTAGTCCATAAATATAGAGAGACACAGAACTTGAAAAGTGATGGGATTCTTCTTGTAATGCATTTCATGAAAATGCTGAAATGTTGCTTTGATGGAGGCTTAAGTATGTTGTACGGCGAAGTACTGTAAGTGTATTCTAATAAACAAATGCAAAATGCAGTGATATTGCAGGTAAACTGTTTAGCATGTTCCCACAGACAAATCATCCTCATAGCATCATGATTAATAAAACAACAATGTTTAGTTTAAGATTTTTCACAGTTGTCTAATGATAATTTCATGAAATTGGTCATGCTGCCCTTTTATCTGGTGAGACACAGCATTGTATTCAGCTGCTGCCAGCCAGTTGGGAACTGCTACAGGGAGAATTGCATTCCCCAACTCACTTTGTGTACAGTAAAATCACAAGGACTAGGTATCACTCATAAACTTGTATGTTACACTGACTGCAAGGGTGTCTGAATAATCACTCAGAATGACTACAATGAGATTACTTAAAAAGAAATGAACCTGGATTTTTACTGTCAAGATAAATAGCTCTAGTTGTCAAATTTCCCAACTTGCTGCACGCCCCCAGGTGGAAGGATGCCTGATATGCCCCAATTTTTGTCTGTGCTAGCAAGTGGGTGGTATGGCTCTGGGGTGGGGTCAGGTATATTGACTCCAGAAGCATAGGCAACCTCAGATATGGTTGAGAGTTGAGGCGGGCTGTTTGGAAGGCAAGAGTTGGCATGGAACTATAAGGGGCCATGGAGGCTTGTTGGAGTCATTTGTCGGCATGGGATGGGATGGCGGGGGCGTCACTGCTTGAACACAACTTTCAAAAGCTTCCTGAATCCTGACTGTAGTTCACAATTCCTCTGAAAGGCTGTGGACCATGTCTCCTAGAAGAGCTGGCCTGACTCATGAAAATTGTAGGGAGGGCTAACAGATGCCTTTCCCCACGACGGAGCTGCCAGGTCAGGGATGCAAAGTGTGGGCTTAATATCTGCACCCTTGCCCTACACCAGCCTACACCAAGGATTGGGGATGCCTGGAATGGGGCTGGTATCCCTGAGTAGAGGCCTGTCTGCCATTTCTAAATGGCTCTGGAAATGTTCTAACTCCATGACAGTCTAGGCCCAGTACTTTACTAATAAGAGTAAATATTCTTCCATTGATCATGTATCATAAATATAATTAATATCCTGTTTTAGTAAGCAGCATTTACCTTCATTTCATATCCAAGATGTTCATAAATTAGTTGACCATTTGCTGGCGCATTGACTAACCAGTCCATCCTAACCAGAGAGCTGAGTGAGGGATGGTTACTGGAGAGCAGCCCTTTCATTCATTCACAAGTAGCAAGTCAGAAAATTGAGAAGGAATGCAAAGAGGAAAACTTACACAAATACTGCAGTAAAAATATAGTAAATAAAAAAATGCTGATTCATTAACTAATACTCAAGCTTTGAAAAATGGTCTATGTCTAGGAAGAGTCGGGATGATTGAAGCATATTAAATACAGTAGTTTAGAAATGGGGTGCATACTGGGAGGTGATTTGTCCTGGCTTTTTTCACTGGAGCGTAGCAGGTTGAGAGTTGACCGTACAGAGGTATATAAAATCATGAGGAGTATAGATAGGGTTAAATGTAAGTGTCTTTTCCCTAGGGTGGGGGATTTCAAGACTAGGGAGCATATTTTCAAGGTGAGAGGAGAGAGGTTTAAAAAAGACACGAGGGACAAATTTTTTTACACAGAGGGTGATTCTCATGTAGAATGAACTTCCTGAGAAAGTGGTGGATGTGGGCACAGTTACAATGTTTAAAAGACACTTAGGTAAGTGCATGAATAGGAAAGGTTTGGAGGGATATGGGCCAGGAGCAGGCAGGTGGGACTAGTTTACTTTGGGATTATGTTTGGCATGGACTGCTTGGACCAAAGAGTCTGTTTCCATGTGGATGACTCTATGACTAGGAAATCTGGAACACGGAAGGATAAAGGGTCAATCATTTATTTCTGAGATGAGGAGAAATCCCTTCACTCAAATGGTTGGAACCTGGTTGAATTCTCTACTCAGAACTTTTGTGGATATTCTATTATGCACCACTTATAAGGTTGGGATAGACAGAGTTTTGTCCTCTCAGGGAATTGAGGGAGAGTGGAGCTGAGGCAGAAAATCAATTGCAATCATATTGAATGGCAAAGCAGGCTCAAGGGGCCTCATGTCTACTCCTGCTCCTGTTTTTACATTTTAGGGAGATTTCCAGAAAAAATTGACCACAAAGTCAGGTTGACACACCAGTATAGTACTGGAGAGCACTGCACTGTCAAAGGTGATGTTATTCAGATGAGCTAATGTATATGAGGGCCAGAAAGTGGGAGGCCAGGCAGGAAAGCATTAGAATATGTCGAGACCCAGTTGTTAATAAGTTATTCAACTTGATGTGAATACCGTCTATCGTCTAATATATGAATCAACTCATCAATTCCGCAATACACAACTCAGTCCACATCTTGTGAGAATTTTATCAGAGTTTTGTGGTGTGTCTGGGACACTCAGTACCTACTGAACGGATGTCTGTTCAGCTGTAACTATATAACAGGGAACAGGATGAGACTGGAGTGATGTGCATTTGTACTAACCCTCTCCAAATACTTCATGTGCAACGTAACTGGCATTAGCAAGCTGATGGGGGAATTGAAATATGAGAAAACGCATTATAAGGTAGGGCATAGTCACCATGTTGTTGTTGATATAAAGCGAAAGGATCTTCTTCCAGTTGGTATGATTACAAGAAATGATGTCAGCCGCAGGTTCCTGAACAATGGCCCCAATTTTCACAGCTGTGGAATGGTTTTGAATTGGCCAGAGCCCAACAGGAAACCAGTAAAGCTTGGACTGCGGGAAAGAAATGAGCTGAAAGATTTGTGTGTGTGTCCAGCTCAGCTATTCTTTATAGAAGGCTGGAGCAATAGATGAATAATTAACTGCGTCCCATATGAGAAATAAAAGGAAGACTTGCACTTATGTCACTGGAGAAACTCAATGGGTCTGGCACCATCTATGGAGAGAAGGACAGAGTTAAAGTTTTGAGCCCGGCGAAGAAGAGTCATACCAGACTTGAAACATTAACTCTGCTTTTCTCTCCATCAATGCTGCCAGACCTGCTCAGTTTCTGTTTTTGACAATCCCAGAATGTTCCAAAGCACTTTACAGCCACTGAAGTACCAAAGGGTTGTAAGCATTGGGGAATGTGGCAGCTAGTTTACACACATACCCCCTAATGATTAGTTTTTTTTTGTTTTAGTGATGTTGGCCAGCATTGGCACTTGAACCACCATGACAATTCCAAGGGTCCCTACTGGAGGATTAGCACTGCCCACTGAGCACCTAGTTCAGGAATTCTGCTGTGGAACCCACCCACATGTGGCAGTGTTTGTATAATGAAAGCCAAGCTGTCGCACGGAATATCATGGAGCAGACGATTGGGGTGCCTCAGCAACCCTCTGGACTGCTCTGTAGGAATCCTGCAGAATTCAACAGATTTTGTGTGTGTTATAACTCATTATCTTGTCACGTTTTTCTACATTGAGGGCACAGACCTTGGCACCAGGGCCACAATGGGGAAATGGAAGGGAAGAGTAGAAGAAGGAAGTGGTAACCAACAAATCCTCTTTTCAGCTGGATTGTTATTAATTGGCCATCCAACAGTAATACCGACAAATGTGATCCCAATGCATCATTCTGTCACAGCTCCATACTTTCACTTCTCACTGTCACTGACCATCACAAAGTCCTCTCAGCCAAGGGGCTGAAATACTAGCCTTCACAAAACAAACATTACAAACTAACTTTATCAAACAAACCGTCCAAGATTCCACACAAAATCAACTATTCACTCTTGCACATTCCCACATTCCCTCATTCCCAGCTTTCACGTACCTTTGGTGATCTGAATGCTCCCATGTAGTGTTTCCCCTCCCATGACAGCAGCTTTGTTAATGAAAGGGAGCTACCTTTCAGTAGGGGAGACTGCAGATGTTCTTGCTGGGCTTCAGATTATACCATCTCATCATGAAAGGCAGGGAGGTAGACAAACAGGAGGCTGAAAGAACACAGCAAGCCAGGCAGCATCTGGTGGAAAGGATAAGTCAACGTTTTAGGTTTTATCCTTCTTCAGGACTGGATGTCGGGGTAGGGGAAGCTGCAAATGAAGAGAGAGGGTGTGGGAGGGTGGTGGAATAGTGATGATAGGTGGACACTGGTAGTAGGTACGACCTGGTTGGTTGATGGGAGGGATAAATCTGGTTGCTCACTGGAAGGCAGGGTCAGTAGGTGGAATGGAAGAGAGGAGGTGGGGCTGGAAAGGGAGCTGGTGATTGGGCAGGAAGGTTTTTAGAAATTAGAGAACTCAACGTTGAGTCCTCAGGGCTGTGGGGTGCCCAGGCGGAAGATAAGGTATTGTTTCTCAAATTTGCATTCTGATTGACTGCAACACTGGAGGAGGACAAGGACAGACATGTTGGAGGGGCAGTGGGTGGGGGAGGGTTGACATGGGTGGTGACCGGGAGGTTAGGCTGGCTGTTGCGCGCCAGGCGAAGATGCTTGGCGAAACAGTCACCTAGTCAACATTTGGTCTCACCAAAGACCACATCGGCAGCACCAGAAGCAGTAGACTAGGTTGGACAAAACTCTGTCTCACCTTGTAGGACTGTTTATGGGCCCTGGATGGAGGTGAAGGAGGTGGTGTGTTGGCAGGTATTGCATCGTTTACTATTGCAGGGGAAGGTACAGGGGTAGTTGTTGGTGGGGAGTGTGGCGTAAACTAAGAAGTGGCGAAGGGAATGGTCCTTGCGAAGGCTGAGAGGGGTGGGGAGTGGAAGATGTTCCAGTGTGGTGGGGCCTAATTGGAATTGGCGGAAATGTTTGAGGATCATATGTTGGATATGGAGGATGGTGGGATGGAAAGTGAGCACAAGGGGACCCTATCTTTATTATGTTTGGAGGGGGGGGTTTACAGCTGAGGAGCAGGGAATGGAGAATGCACGGAGGAGGGCTGCCTGGATGACGGGGGGTGCGGTATGTGGAAGAACGTTGTTTGATAAAAGAGGACACCTAGGATGCTTGGGTGTGGAACATCATCTTGTCAGAGCAGATGCGACGGAGACGGAGGAATTGGGAAAAACAGTCAGAGTTTTTTGCAGGATACAGGGTGGGAGGAGGTGTAGTCCAGGTAGCTATGGGAGTCTGGGTTTATAGTAAATGTTGGTACATAAGCTGTCGCCGGAAATGGAAACAAAGAGGTCAAGAAAGGGGAGGGAAGTGTCTGAGATAGACCAAGTGCATTTGAGGACTGGGTAGAAGTCGTTGGTGAAGTCATTGTACTGCTCCAGTTTAGCCGGGGTGCAGGATGCAGCACGGATGCAGTCATCGATGTCACAGCGGAAGAGTTGGGGAACAGTACCAGTGTATGTACAGAAGAGGGGCTGTTCAACATAATTGACAAACAGGCAGGCATAGCTGGGGCACATGCGATTGCCGATGGCCACTCCCTGGATTTGGAGAAAGTGGGGAGAATTGAAGGAAAATTCATTAAGGGTGAGGACTAGTTCGGCGAGGCGGAGGAAGGTGTTGGTGGGGACAGGGTCTGGAAGGCTCTATTGGAGAGGAAAAAACTGAGAGCCTGCAGGCCGTCCTTGTGGGGTATGGACGTGTATAGGGATTGCATGTCCATAGTAAAGATGAAGCGCTGGGGGCCAGGGAACTGGAAGTTTCTGAAGAGGTGGAGGGCGTGGTTTGTGTCCTGGATGGAGGTGGGGAGTGCCTGGACACCTGTCGGGCCTAACTGGAGTGGCAGTGATGGGGATACAAATGCTACAATCATAGGGGTGGACTGCAGGTTTGTTGTCGCTACCACAAGGACTGGTTTCTCAGATAGTGATGTCCTTCATCGGGATGAGGGGGTATTCACCCGCATCTGTTCCTGTTGGGTTAGTCGCTGCTACCTATGTGTGTGTGTTACCTTGTCTACTGAGAGGGTGGGAAGTGTGGCTAGCAATGTGTCCAAACTAAATGAAGTGGAAATGAGACTTGCTGCAGTGCTATGTGTTTGAGAGGCTGAGATGAAGCTATGAATATAAAGCGTGCTTGGTAGTTCATGGAGAATATTGGCAGACACAGTGAAAGGTTGCTTTAGCTGGTATGTGAGGCTAGTGGTTCAGTTGATAGGGCATGGCATTCAAAGGTGCTTTCACTGACCTTAACCTCCTGTGTAAGGTCGTTGAATTCCTTCCTGCAGTGCAGTTATTTTCAGCAGTTGCTTCATTCAGGATGCACCTCCCTTTTTGCAGTACAATTTGGCTTTAGGCTAAGATAACAAGGTGTAGAGCTGGATGAACACAGCAGGCCAAGCAGCATCAGAGGAGCAGGAAGGCTGACATTTCGGGCCTAGATCCTCCTTCAGAAAAAAAATGCATGCCCTTCATCTCAGCCTCTCAAACACATAGCACTGCAGCAAGTCTTATTTCCATGTAGTTTGGACACATTGCTAGCCACACTTCCCACCCTCTCATTTTTTTTTTGAAGAAGGGTGTAGGCCCGAAACGTCAGCCTTCCTGCTCCTCTGATGCTGCTTGGCCTGATGTGTTCATCCAGCTTTACACCTTGTTATCTCAGACTCTCCAGCATCTCCAGTTCCTGCTATCTCTGGCTTTAGGCTACGCAGGATTCATTTAGCAGACAGTTACGTTAGTGCCTGGTCTAAATTGAAAGGAATGGAGGAGTGTTAACTTCACATTGTGCTTTCTCTGTGACTGTTTTCAGAGGCTGTTGAATTTTGAAACCAAGATCCCATGGTAGTATTGAAAGAAGTGCAGTGACATTCTCCCCTGTGTCCGAACAACATTTAACCCTTGACCAATACCTAGAGCCAGATTGTTTAATCATTATCTCATTACCATTTGTACATTGAACCTTGCTGTACATAAATTGGCTGCATCGTGTCTTACATTATAACAATGGTTACACTTCAAAATGACTTCATTGGCTGTGAAGCATTTTGGGATATCTGAGGTTGTGAAAGGTTATAAATGCACTTCTACTCTGTCTTTGTTGGGTGCACTACCCAGGCCAACAGAATCCAAGATCTCTGCCCGCTTTGTTTGCAGCCCCCTGACTGCAGTCATTCATGTATAGATTGTTGATACTGTATTACCTTGGTGACACAAATAATTCAGTGTAACTTTTGTAAAACCTTTGCAATGGATGTAATTGCTTTAAAAAGATCCCACATCAGTGACTGGTCTGTGAAGTGACTGCTTCATCGCTAGACACACAAATTATATTGTAATTTAATCCCTTTCTTTCTATTTGCTGTCCGTGTACAGTCATGAGTTTTAATAATAGAATCCCTCATTATTAATTAACAGTGCCACATTATCTGAATCGGGTTTTTGCCTATTGTTGTTACTGTAATGTGTTGTTTTATACCAGAAGCAAAACTAACACTGAGGCTGGGCTCCAATTGAATTGATGGACTGTTTCTATTGAATGTGCGATCTTCTATTGTTGCGATCGTTTTCACATAAAGATTAATTTAGTACAGGTGTCAACTCACCAGCAAAGCAATGCAAAGAGCATCTCGATTACGATACAGTAACTTCAAATTGCACTGCATGGTAGACAGATTTTAATTGTTATTTACTTAGAGGGCCTTGATTTTAAAGTTCTCCTGAGTGGCATTGTGGATCTATCTATACCAGATGGACTGCAGTGATTCAAAAAGGCGGCTCACCACCAACTTCTCAAGGACATCGAGGGATAGACAATACAAACTGGTCTAGCCAGAGATACAGACATCCCATAACTGAATAAAGTAAATATTGTTTTATAATTTCTTTGTACCCTTATTTCCGCCTACCTCTGTAACCTCTGGCAGTCCCACAGCCCTATGAGTTATCTGTGTTCCTCCATTTCTGACATTTCACAGCCAGGAACGATGGGCCAAATGGCCTCCTTCTGCACATTAAAATAACAGTTCTGCAATATCTAATTTTAAATCTCTTTTAAAATAGTGGCCGTGTTTTTTAACTGCCTTGGTCCTAAATTTTAAAATTTTCCTCCTTACAACCTTTTATCTGTACACCTGCCTCTCCAGTCCTAAGACCTCACTGAATGACCAAGTATTTGGTCATCTGTCCTAATATCACATTATGGGGCTTGTAATAAAATTTAGCTTGTTAATGCTCCTGTGAATGGTCTTAGGATGTTTAATCACACTGAAGATGCTATATAAATGCAAGTGGTTATTAATGAATAAAGAAGAGAGGGAATGTGTACAAGAAGGATGTTACTTTTAGTCTGAAGCTTAACTGGAAACAAAGCAATGTCTCCTCTATGAATGAAGAAAGATCAACATTTTCTTCTATTTAGGCTGGAGTTGATCAGGCAGCAATTAATTTGCAAGTAAATGCAGAATGCGCTGCAGAAGCTCAGCAGGTTTGGCTGCATCTGTGGAGAGAGAAAAAAAATGTTTCAAATCCAATATGACTCTTCTTTGGAAAGCTGAACTGGAAGCTTTTTACTGCAAGGATTCACTCTCTGCGATTTCACCGAGTTCAGCAGACTAGTGTAAAAATGCCCAGGTTCAATTTGTGTAGCACTTTTTCATCCCCAGTGACTTGAATCGGATACTCCATGTTTGCACAAAGCGCAGCTTTTGATCTATATTTCATATTTATATACAATTTAGCTGCATGACTTGTGAATTGACCCCAGGGAACTCTTGTCATATATTGTCAAAAACAAAGAGCGATAGCAAATTGTACAACGGATTGGACAATTCTCCTCAATATAATTTTTTTATAATATCACTGTTCAACATTGCTGGTATCTCCCAATACCAGCATCAATTCTAGTTCTAGGTCAGTAATAGAATTGTAAAATAGAAGAGCAGACAATTTGTCAGTGTCCACGAGACACTGAGGTGGGGGTGGGGAAGGATTCAGCCATCAGGTATAACAAGAGTAAATGGGTTTAACATCTGGTGCAAGCCAGGTTTGGGTGTTGATGTGTGTCTCTTAGCCAACAGTAATGACATTAAAAATGATAGAAATTTGAATTTTGTCTGAAATTGTATCTTGAAAAAGGGGAACGAGGAGGAAAATCACAGACAAACTGAACTGAATGCGATAAATTAAAGTGACAAAGTGGCTTTGTTTTACAGGGCACTTAAGTAGCTAACTAGCAAAAGATACCCAGTTTCCAAGAGAAATACAAAGGAGAAA
The DNA here is from genome assembly GCA_024137785.1 of Ginglymostoma cirratum. NCBI lineage: Eukaryota > Metazoa > Chordata > Chondrichthyes > Orectolobiformes > Ginglymostomatidae > Ginglymostoma > Ginglymostoma cirratum. The sequence goes on along the minus strand of JAHRHZ010000144.1, from coordinate 9,034,947 downwards.
ATCTAATCACATCTTGATCTAATTCAGCTCATATCTGACTAACTGCTGGTTTGTACGCAGGCAGACAAAAACAGATGAGGGTTCCGCTGTCCTGCGCTTGGGGAGCAGTATTCAATTAAACATTGGACAATACTCAGTGATTGTATGGGAATTAATTAATATAACCAGATGTGGCCCATTTTAAGGTCCATTATGTATTTCATGTGCACTCTGATCCTTTCAGATGTGTACGAAATTATCAACTGAGCACTAGATGGTCCCTCTCAGGAGTAATGCCACAAATGCAATTCGAGATTTAATGTTGCATAACTTTGTATTCGTATATGCTGGAAAGTCTAGAAACGAAAGCAGTTAGATATATTGCCACACCAACTGAAGTCTTCATTGAGATGTGACATTTCAAAGGATAATGTTCGTAAATACATAAGGGAGCAGGAGTAGATGAAATTAGAGAATTGGAAACATTTTTCCTCTTGCAACCATTCCCTCGTTTTCCAATAACTTTAAATTTGTGCCTTCTGTGCCAATGGGAACAGTTTCTTTCCACATCTCCTCTGGCAATCCCTCTCAGTAGTTTGAATACTTCTGTCAAATCTTCTTTCAGCCTTGTCTTCTCCAAGGAAAGCTGTTCCATCTTCTCCAATCAATCCATATAACTGAAATTCCACATCCTGGGGAACCATTCTTGGATATCTATACTGCATCCTCTCCAATGCCTTCCCAGTTTTCAAAATGTGTGGCACCCAGAACTGGACACAATACTTCAGTTGAGGCCAAACCAGTGTTTAATAGAAGTTTAATGTAACTTATTTGGTTTTGAGTACTGTGTGCCTGTTGATAAAGCCCAGGATCCTGTATGCTTTATTGACCACTCTCTTAAACTGTTCTGCCACCTTCAATGCATGCATGCACATACGGAGCTAGGACCTCTTCTATTGCACCCTCCTTAGACTTTTATGCTTTATTTTGTGTTGTCTCTCAGTGTTCTTTCTACCACCACACCAACCACTCCATTACTCGACAAATAACCATTAAACGCCAAAACAAAACAAAGAACCACAGATACTGGAAATCTGAAACAAAAACAGAAATCGCTGGAGAAACTCAGCTGGTCTGGCAGCATCTATGGGGAGAATTAAACTCTGTTATGCACACTGCAAAGTTGCGAATCTACTTCTTAGTTAATATTTCTTTGAATAGTTGAGCTTAAAGAATTGTAGAGCTGCCTGGATTTCCTTTTAAAGCGAATCTTTGCAGAGATTTTGTTTTTCCCCTTTAGCTGAAGTTTGTGTGTGTGTGTGTGTGTGTGTATGCGTGTGTTTGTGTGTATTTTGGGGGTTACTTAGACGGGCAAACATCCGTATTCTCACATTAGAAATTACATGAGTTAAGCTGTTCTGCATCTTCATTGGATGAGATTTTATAATAAATCTGGTTGATGACCATTTCATTCTGAGTCTAATTTACAGAAAGCAGATGATTGGCCATATTGGGAATTGGATATCATACTTTTAAATTTATATTGTGGTCCAGGGAGCAGGGGACTAGACAAAGAGAGTGCACTCCTTCCACCTCAGTCATAACAGTACACTGAAGTAGCTGCAATCTGGTAGTCTGTTGCTGGTGAGTTAGCAATACCAGTAGCAACACAAACAAAACCTGCCTTAGATTATGTGGCATAGTTAGGTGTAAATGAGGGCCTCTATTGTTCACAAACATGACTGTACAGGGGCAGCAAACACAAAGAAAAGGATTAAATTACAATATAATTTGTGCGTTAGTGCTGAAGCAGTCACTTCACAGAACAGCCACTGATGCTGGATCATCTTAAAGTGGTCAGCTGTGTTGCAAAGGCTTTACAAAAGTTACACTAAACTATTTGTATCACTAAGATAACATGGTATCAGCAATCTGTACGTGAATGACTGCAACAGGGTGCTGAAAACAGAGAGGACACAGTTCTTGGATTATGTTTGTCTGGGTAGCGCACTCGACAGAAACATTTATATGGCACCATTCACAACCTCGGATGTCCCAGGGTGCTTCACAGACGATGAAGTGACTTTGAAGTGAAATTAATTGTGTAATGCATAACATGCTATGGCCAATTTATGCTTGGCAAGGTTCCACAAACAACAACTAGATTGTAACTAGATCATCAGGCTTTCGGTGTTGGTTGAGAAATAAATTTGGCTAGGACACCAAGGAGAATGCCACTGCACCTCTTTCTGTACTGCTGTGAGATAGTTTACATCTACTCGAGAGAGTGGAGGTTCAACATTTCATCTGAAAGACAGCACCATCAGCTGTATTGCAACAGGGTGCCAGCCTGGAGTTTGAATTCATGATGCACACAGGCAGTGATGAGAACCAATATCTCTCTAGTTAGATCTATCAGTACTGGGAACTTCTAACTTGCACTGTTAAGTTTGACACATGGAGTGCAGTTGCTATCTCCCAGCACTATGCTGTTCTGTTCTGTTTGACTGGGCTGTAATATTTCCACCAAGGTGGAGGGACTTGATAAATTAACACTTTAAAAGTTTGCTTCATTGATCAGGCAGATTATCAGGAGACATTTCTTCTCACGAATGGTTTTCGTTCATGAATATAAAAGAATTGTTTCTTCAGTCGACCATCAAAAGATTATTTAACCAGGTTCAAAAGCACCAAATGATTTTGCAAACAGATGCTCAGTAGTACAGAACTTGAGTGTTAATAAAAAGACAGATTTTGCCAAAGTTTTTCACCTTGGACTCATGAAGACAAACCCAAAGAAGATCAGATTTCAAATGATCTCAACAATTTACACTTTGTTCTTATTCCTTCCTGGGATATGGGTGTTGCTGGCTGGGCCAGCATTTATTGCCCATCAGTAATTGCCATTGAGAAGCCGGTGGTGAGCATCCTCCTTGAACCTCTGCAGTAATTTGGTGTAGGTACACCCATAATGCTGTAAGGGAGGGAGTTCTAGGATTTGGGCCCAGTGAGAGCGAAGGAACGCTGATATGTTTCCAAGTCAGGAATGGCTTGGAGGGGCACTTACAGGTGGTAGTGCTCCCATGTATCTGCTGCCTTTGTCCTTTGAGATGGAAGTGCTCATGGGTTTGGAACATGCTGTCTAAGGAGCCTTAGTGAATTTCTGCAGTGCATCTTGTAGATAGTACAGACTGCTGCTACTGAATGTCGGTACTTGTGGGCGGTATCTGCCATATTCCATGTATAGAAGTCCCATATTTGCGTTGACAGCCACTGACACCTGGACATGTGTAAAGTTAGTGAGGGGATAGGATGTCAGCTGGGGGAGGACTGGCAGCTTAGTAGGTAGATGGAATTTGGGTGCCAAGTGGGGGAGTGGCAGGAGTGCCAGGCAGGTGATGATAGTGATAAGTGGGTGATGGTGTCAGCTGTGTGAGAATGTTAACTGCCAGGTGGGTGAGAGTGTTAGGGGATGGGTGGGTGATGGGATACAAATAGCTGTTTTTTCTATAACTGTTACACCTCTGCAGTCCCTGACTAACTCAAAGTAATACCATGAAATGAAAGCAATGATTGTAGTAGAGCTCAATTTTGAACTATCCAATGTAAATTGGTCCAGTATGTGTCACTCACCGTTTGTCTTGTTCTCATTTTCGGGAGTGGAACAATCTCTTACACATATAACACGGCACTGGCATCAAGCCATAATGCAGTCACAATCCTACTGGGCAGTCCGGTTAAACTCTGTCTCCACTGACCAGATTCTTGACTGAATGCTTAAAGATTACAGGGAAGGAACAGATGAGGATGACAGTCACTGTTTTCATTTTCATGCGGTGGTCACTACGGTAAACAATCTCCCAGCAGCTGTCACAAGCATTGGAAGTGAAGGAGAGAAGCGTGGCTTTAAAGAGAGGCTTATTTTGAAAAAGTGAAATATTTCAGCCTTTTTCGAAGTGAGGAAAGAGGTGAGACAGCAGGGAATCAAGCAGCAGAATTTTTCTCAGCTCTTGAATTCTCATGGCAAGCTTGCATGTAGTTTGCTACCTCTCTTTAACCAGTATTGAGCTTCTTGATATATTAAAATGCAAGGGATCAGTACCAGGATTTCATTATGACTGATACCTTCTAATCCCAGAATGTGAAGTGACTGTTGTTCCCTGTGCTGCCCTACTTGGTTTCACAAACAGATCGGAATAGGTGTCTGCGTGGTTAATGCGAACCCAGCCAGATATATTTCCAACTAAATCCATCAGGTTGAATACTAATCACAGACAGGTCCAGAATAAATTGCTGACACAATCACATCAGATCGCTAGGCGTGCTACCAAAACTTGATCTCCATAATGCTAATGATCCTTGAATACTACCACCTGATTAAGTTAGAAACAGAAAACTGCTCGGTTTCACAATTATACAAATATATAAGATTGCAATTCAATCTCAGACATTGAAGGAAGCCAGAACAGTACAGGTAATGGTTTCCATCTCCTCTTGAAAGCTACCGGATAATCACTTCTAAATTCCATTTGCCACTCAACCTATGTGTTAGACTCCAGCAACAATCTCTGGACTGAGTGGGACTGACTTAATGATTAACAAATCAGAGCTCTGGCAAAGAGTCTCTTCTGGAAACACTGGTGTAAAGTGACATACTTGGAATATTTTCAGAATTTTTACTATGGACACAATCCCTGGTATTTCCATTTAAGGAGGGAAAAGACTACAAGGGTGTCATGGAAAATACCACCATCATCTGTTTTTCTCTTTGGCTTGCCATTCAGTTGATGTATATACTTTTAAAGTGTTTTACTAAAAACTGTGGGGAAGATCTTGCAGAAATATTTGTTTGAACCACCACACAAAACAACGTTCTCCCCTTCAGATTCTCACCCCTTGACATGCTATTTTCTTCCTGCAAGCTTGGCAGAAGTGGAGGTGAGGGTTTTCAATGAGGCTTATCAATATGTAGGTAACTAGGTCACTCAGTTTTTGTATCAACATCACTGTTTCATGCATTCGTCTGTACAAAGTCCACAGATGTCACATCCTTCAGGACACAGCAGCACACTTGATAAGTTGCCTGTCAATCTCCTCTACCACTGACACCCTGCAGCACTAGCATGTACCATCAATAAGATGCAACTCACCAAAACTCCTGAGACAGCAACTTCCAAAAGTGACCATCACCAGCTACAAGAACTAGGGCAGCAGATGCATTGGAACACAACTGTCTGCAAATTCCCCTCCAGACTACTCACCATCCTTGGTATCCATTTACCTGAAATGTTAAAAGTGGCAGGGCAATTTGATAAATCATTTATAAAAGCAGTATGATTACTTGTGTCTACCAACAAGGGCATACATTAGAAAAACAAAGAGGTAGGCTAAAACTTTCTAAATTATACTCAGCTGGAGAACTGCGGACAATTCTGGGCACAACGCTTCAGGAAATTAGTAAAGTCTTTAGAAAGGAGTAGAGACAAGGCTTATCAAGATGTTACCAGGGATGAGGAATTTTGATGGGGGAATGAGGTGGGAAATGTTCAATCTATTCTGTATGGCATAAAGGACAATCAAAAGTTTACGGTGGAGGTTCTCAAGGTGATGAGAAAGGCAAATGAAGGATTACTAATCCCTCTGGCGGATGGGTCTACGACCAGAGGTTGGAGGGTACAAAATCATTGGCAAATGATGTTGTGTAACGTTTTCAGTCAGAGTTGTTGGGAACTGGAAACAATGGCCTAGTGGTCTTATCGTTGGACTGTTAATCGAGACACCCAGGTAATGTTCTAGGACCCACATTTGAATCCACCATAGCAGATGATGGAATTTGAATTCAATAAAAATCTGGAATTAAGAGTCTAACGACTATGAATCCATTGTTGATTGTTGGGGAAAACCCCATCTGGCTCACCGAAGGAAACTGCCATCCTTACCTGGTCTGGCTGCATGTGACTCCAGACCCACAGCAATATAGTTGACTCTTGACTCTGGGCAATTATGGATGGGCAATAAATGCTGGCCTGGCCAGCAATGCTGTCAGCCCATGAATGAAAAAAAACAAGCTCCAATGCTGTGGCTGAAAATTCAGTTGTAGCTTATTTCATGAATATTTTTAATGAAGAGAGCTGAACAGATATTTGAAGATGAGGAACATGCAGTGTTACAGAAGTGAAAGGTACAGGACTAATCAGGACTACTCTTTCAAAGAGCCAGACCAGGCATGACGGGTTGAACAGCCTCTTTTTGTGTTTTAAGCGTCAGTGATTCAATGACCTTGTAGTTCCTTCATTGTCCCTGGGTCAAAATCCTGGAAAAGTATTGCAAGGGCATTGGTACCACATAACCTGCAGAGGATCAGGAAGTAACATCACTGGCACCTTTTCAAGGGCAGCTAGGAATGGACTATAAATGCTGCCATTGCCAGTGATCTCCATATCCCAAGAATAAATAATAATACTTAAGGTCACATCTCAAAGTGAAGGCAATGCAGAAGTCAGTGATTGATTCAACTGTCCTGTTATGTATTGATTGGTTCAAATACACCATTGTCTAAATGGAAAGCTATCAATAACCTGGACAGGTATCAAAAGGCAACCAATCAGCAATAGATACAACACAAATTGAACAAGGACAATCAAGGGTGGATGGTAAATGCTGGCCTTCTATCAACGCTGACGTTGCATGAATGAATATGGAAGTAAAAACAGCAGTGTTAGCAAACAAAATTTCATACCAAGCCACATCAGGGGAAACAGGAGGTGGGTAGTGTTCCTGTCTCTGCCTCAGGAGCTTTGGGTTCAAGGGTAGCAGATGCATGGGAACTGCCACAGCCTGCAAATTTCCCTCCAAGTCACAAACCATTCTGACTTCCAATATCCTTGGGATCTGTTTATGTTCACAATGTGCTCTCTTACTGATTTTTTATATCAGCAGCAAATCTGGCTACAATGCAGTCATTTCTTTCATCCATATCATCAATATGTTGTAAATAATTGAGGTCCCAGAGTTATCCCTATGACATTCTACTGATTATCACCCATTATTTGTCACCCTGAAAATAACCCTTTTATCCTCATTCTGTTTCTTCTTAGCCAATTCTCTAACCATACCAATTTTCTCCCCAAAAACATAAGCTCTTCTCTTGTGGTAGCCATGCATTATCAAATGCCTTTTGGAAATCCAAGTATACTGCATCTACAGGTGTTAATAGCCCGGGAAGGTGTTTTCATAACATGGCCATCCTGTAAACCTTTCCAACAGACACCACTAGCAAATGGTATGAGCGGGTGAGATTCCTGGTCAGCCATGTGATAGAAAGAAATCTGGAGCTCCCACATTCAGTATACACTGCTGCAGGCTTCAACATGCTTGTGAAAGTGTGTGTTGCCAGATCAACTCAGACTGGTTTAGATGGCTGGTGTGGATCAGATTGGTGCCTACAGCACTGGGTTGAATTCCTCTTCTGGCTGGGATGGATTTGGGACCTGCGCCCTTTGTCTGTGGTGAAGGTTACAATGCACTGGCTCAGACATGTCTTTTGGCAGAGAACTCAAGAAGATCTGTAAACTGCAGCATAAATCTTATCCGCCAGCAATTTAAATCATCACTGATCTGGATCTTAAACTCTGTTAGAGACAAAAAAAAACTGATTTCTGAAGAAGGGTCTAGGCCCGAAACGTCTGCTTTCCTGCTCCTCTGATGCTGCTTGGCCTGCTGTGTTCATCCAGCTCTGCACCTTGTTATCTCAGATTCTCCAGCATCTGCAGTTCCTGCTATCTCTGCAGATGCTGGAATCCAATGTAGGCAAACAGGAGGCTGGGAAAACACAGCAGGCCAGGCTGCATCTGGAGGAAAGCAGCAGTCAAAGTTTCGGGTATTTCCCTTCTTCAGGATTGAGTGTGGGGGTAGAGGGAGCTGCTGATAAAGTTGGGGGGAGGGGTGAAGGCCGAATGGTGGTGATAGGTGGACACCAGTAGTAGGTATGACCTGGTTGGTCAATGGGAGGGATGAATCCAGATGTTAGCTGTAAGGGAGGGTCAGTCGGTGGAATGGAAGAGGAAGAGGCAGAGGCAGGGCTGGAAAGGGAGCTGGGGGATGGGTGGAAAGGTTATTTGAAATTAGAGAACTCAATGTTGAGTCCTCCAGGCTGTAGGGTGCCCAGGCAGAAGATAAGGTGTTGTTCCTCAAATTTGCGTTCTGAACCGCTGCAACACTGGAGGAGGCCGAGGACTGACATTTTGGAAGGGGAGTGGGTGGGGGATTTGGAGTTAAAATGAACGGTGACTGGGAGGTTAGGCTGGCCGTTTCGCGCCAGGCGAAGATGCTCGGCGAAACAGTCACCTAGTCTACATTTGGTCTCACCGATATAGGGAAGACCACATCAGGAGCACTGGATGCAGTAGACTAGGTTGGAGGAGATGCAGGTGAAACTCTGTCTCACCTGGTAGGGCTGTTTAGGGCCCTGGATGGAGGTGAAGGAGGTGGGGTGTGGGCAGGTGTTGTATCTGTTACGATTACAGGGGATGGTACCAAGGTGGTTGGAGTGGCTGGTGGGGAGTGTGGCGCAAACATAGGAGTGGCAAAGGGAATGGTCCTTGTGAAGGCAGAGAGGGGTGTGAATTGGCAGATGTTGAGGGTGGTGGGGTCTAACTGAAGTTGGCAGAAATGTTAGAGAATGATACTTTGGATGCAGAGGCTGGTGAGGTGGAAAGTGAGTACAAGGGGAACCTATATTTATTTTGTTTGAAGGGGTGTGGGGGTTTAGATCTCAGGAGCAGCAAATGGAGGAGGCACAGTGGAGGGCTGTCTGGATGGCACTGGGGGAAAGAATGTTTTTGAAATAAGAGGACATCTGGGATGCTTGGAAGTGGAATATCGTGTCATCAGAGGAGGTGCGACGGAGGTGGAGGAATTGGGAAAAACGGATGGAGTTTTTGCAGGATAGAGGGTGGGAGGTGTAGTCCAGGTAGCTATGGGAGCCTGTGGGTTTATGGTAAATGTTGGTCTGTAAACTGTCGCTGGAAATGGAAACGGAGAGGTCGAGAAAGGGGAGGGAAGTGTCTGAGATAGACCAAGAGAATTTGAGGGCAGGGTGGAAATTGTTAGTGAAGTCAATGTACTGCTCCAGTTCAGCCTGGGTGCAGGATGCAGCACTGATGCAGTCATCGATGTAATGGCGGAAGAGTTGAGGAACAATACTGGTGTACGTACTGAAGAGGGACTGTTCAACATAACCGACAAACAAGCAGGCGTAGCTGGGGCACATGCGAGTGCCCATGGCCACTCCCTGGACTTGGAGAAAGTGGGAAGAATTGAAGGAAATGTCATGGAGGGTGCGGACTAGTTCGGCGAGGTGGAGGAGGGTATTGGTGGGGACAGGATCTGGAAGGGTCTGTTGGAGAGGAAAAAACTGAGGACCTGCAAGCCGTCCTTGTGGGGTATGGATGTGCATAGGGATTGTACTTCCGTAGTAAAGATGAAGCGCTAGGGGCCAGGGAATTGGAAGCTTCTGAAGAGGTGGAGGGCATAGTTTGTATCCAAGGAGTAAGTGGGGAGTGCCTGGGCAAAGGGAGAAGAGAGTGGAGTCGAGATGAGGTCGGTGGGGCAGGAGCATGCGGAGACGATGGGTCGACTGGGCTAGTTGGACTTGTGGATCATGGGGAGCAGGTGGAACTGGGCAGTGCGGGGGTGGGGAACTATAAGGCTGGAGGTGAAGGAAGGGAGATCACCGGAAGCAATGAGATCATGGACAGTGTGGGAGATGGTGGCTTGATGGGCCATGGTGGGATTATGGTCAAGTGGGTGGTAGGACGTGGTGTCGGAGAGTTGGCTTTCAGCCTCTACGATTATAGTGGCCTGTCCTCTAGACTACCACTGCCCGGCCTTTGTCAGCACATTTGACAGTGAAACGGGGATTGGTGTGGAGGGAGTGGAGTGCCGCATGTTTGGAGGGAGAGAGGTTGGAGCAGGTGAGGGGGGGTGGAGAAATCGAGGCAGTTGATGTCACTTTGGTGGTTAGCAATAAAGTGGTCCGGGGCAGGTAAGAGGCTGTGGGAGTGTCCAAGTGGAGGAGGAAGGTTGGAGGCGGGAGAAGGAGTCCCCGGAGGGCGGTTGAGAGTCTTTATTGAAGAAGAAGGCATGGAGGCAAAGGCGGCTGAAGAACAGCTCCACGACGTGGCGGGCACTGAACTCATTGAGGTGGAGGAGGAGAGACACAAATGTGGGCCCTTTACTGAGGATAGACCATTCGGCCTCAGAGAGTTCGAGGTCAAGGGGGATGGTGAAAGTGCAGCAAGGTTCTGGGGTGGGTTTCGTGGGGAGTCTCGGACTCTGAAGGAGGGGAAGGGGCTAGGGCAATAGCATGGGATGGTTGAGGGTTGAATGCGGTGTGGTGAGGGAGAGTAGCTGTGGGAGGGAAAGGAAAGTGGGAGGGGAGTGGGCTGGGAAGTGGCATGGAGGATTGGATGGGGGGGGGCGTGTGGGAGAGATGAGGTACAGAGGTGAAAGGGCAGAGTGTATTGTGGGGGTGGGCAAATGAGGACGGAGAGGTGGGCTTGCTGGCTGCAGGTGGGTAGTAGGACCCAGGAGTGACCCTGGGGATAGGAGCCCGTACGTAGATTGGAAAGCGGGTGGAGTCCGGAGAGGAGACGGAAGTTGCAGGGAAGTTGAGGCAGGTCCCAGTCCTTTCGTCAGCGGAATCTTAAACTCTGTCTTGCCAGCTCGGTTTCATAACCCATACCTAATAAAAGCCTCATAACTCACATTATAAAAGTTCCGACTGACCCTTAACCTTTTGGATAGGAGTTCCAGATTATCCTCAAGAGGTGCTCCTGACATCTACTCTGAATGGTCTCATCCTAGCTTGAAGGTTTTGTTTTTTGTTATTCATTCTCCCACCAAAAGAAAAAAGTTTCCATTTGCCATATCAATTCCATTGTTCATCTGAAACACCTCAATTAATCACTCTTTAATCCGCCATAATCAAAGGAGCACAAGCTTCCAAAGTAAAATCTGTTCTCACATTTAACCCATTAATCTTCCCTACTCAATTCAAAGGACATCTTGTAAGTAAGCAGTAAGTTGCATCTCAACCCACAGGGTTATTTCAGGATCTGTTGACCAAGGAAGATGCATTTTGTAATGTGGCCAAACCAGCTGAGTACTGACTTGCAAATCATTTAAAGTATGCCAATGGGAGATGGTAAAAATGGGAGACGTTCCTCTTGAAATATGTAATGGAAAGAAAACAGGGAGTTTTCACCATCATTATCCAAAACTTCAGACTAAAACATGCAGGTAACCTTGGCACAATATTTTAGATTTCTGAAATGAACTGTAACTCATCACCACTCAAGATTACAGGTAAATGTAAAGTCAGCCATCATCCCAGAGGACTGCTCTCCATTAAAAGAGAGATGACTGGTGGTGAGTACAGCCTGAGGTTCACCACAAGGGACAAGGTTGGACCTTCATGATGACCTCAGCTGAATGCCGCCCTGTTGGCATCACTCTGCATTCCAAAAGAGCCGTCCAAGGTAGCCAAACCCTATTCAAGATCATTGTTTTCTTTGGGACTTGAACCTGTGCTTCCTAGTCTAGGGATAGGGGCACTGCCACTGCACGTCCAAATTTTCATTTTTCTTTTTTTATTATCCACTAGAAGTGTGATTGCATAGAACTGAGCGCCTTTCCACCATCAAAATCGCTGTGACATTTTTGCTTTTTTTAAAACTAGTAACCACCACCAGCAAAACACCCATGTGACCAATTGAATATTTACATGCAAAGCCTGTTAAGGGCAATGCAAACCATCAAACTTGAGGGGACCATTCAAGATAATAATCCTCAAAATAAAACCCACCAGCCACTAACTCCTCAAATACCAATTCAACTCTCTCATATACTTTTCTGTTGCCTTCCTCATAGCTCATTCCACAATTTTCTTACATTAGTTGAAACTAAACAGAGAATGGGATCACATCCTCCTGAGTAGTGGCGTGAAGGATAGATAATCAGGTGGGATGGTACTGGGGGAGACACCCACCACCTACACCACCAGCTGAGACCCTTAAATGGTAAAATAACAATCATTTAAGGATCTCTTCACATCACAAAGGCGATTAACTCTGTTCATGGCACTGTGGAGACTTTCTGACTGGTTAAATGGAATGGCTTGACTGTTGAGTTGAAAAGAACCACAATCTTCACCAATCAAGGGGGAATTGGAGGGTGGGGGGTGGAATCAGGAGGTTGAGGGAGGGTGTACAGTTTATAAGTCAATTACAAAAAAAAAGAGAGGTTTTCATCTTCCAGAGTGAATCTGGAATGACATTGAAACTGACAAAGAGAGGAAAAATGGAAAAACATTTCATTCCTATCATCTCCATAACAGCAATGTGTATCCAAAACTGTAATTTGGAAGTGAATAGAATTTAACTGGAAGGATTAGAAACAGAGTAAAGACCCAGATGGACTTTAACATCTCGATATATGAGTCACTGTAGATGATAGCATAATCCCATGATGTACAAGAAGACAAAATCTTCATTTATATGGTCAGAAATCACATGACACCAGGTTATAGTCCAATTGATTTATTTGAAAACACAAGCTTTTGGAGTTCGCTCCTTCTTCAAATGTTATTGAGAGAGGTAGTACCAGAGTCTTGCAGAGGTTACTCTTATACCAATCATGTTATTCCAGCCATTTGATCTCTCTGCCTATAAATTCTGTGCCTGCGTGCTTCTTTTAATTTCACCTGACGAAGAAGCAGTGCTCCAAAAACTTGTGGTTCCAAATAAACCTGTTGGACTATAACCTGGTGTCATGCGACTTCCGACTTTGGCTACTCCAGTCTAACACCAGCACCTCCACATGTTGGCTACCACCGACACGACTGATGGCAAGCTACAATGTTGATAGTACAGGCAGTCCCAGGGTTGCAAATGGGGTCCATTCTTGAGTTTGTTCACAAGTTGATTCAATGAAAGTCTGAACATAATGCAGGACAATATAAAATAGCTGTTTGTAAGTACAGCACTGCTCTTTATGTAGAATTCCATTTGATCAAATTCCATCCCATTTACTCCTATCCTATACAATTCCATTTGGTGAATAGGTGAAGGTTTAGAGATATTTTACTGGAATTTTTGGTAGCTTTGATCCAAACGTTTAATCTCAATGCAATGTAAGAGTTGAAAAAAAATTTAAAATAAGTGAACGTAACAGATGCGACCAATGTTGCAAACACGTCATGTCCTCACAATGTCTCACTTTCTGTTCTATGAAATCCCTACGGCGTGGAAACAGGCCCTTCAGCCCAATAAGTCCACACCAACCCTCACAGCATCCCACCCAGACCCATCCCCCTGTAACCCACCTAATCTACACATCCCTGAACACTACAGGCAATTTAGTATGGCCAATCCACCTAGACTGCACCTCTTTGGACTGTGGGAGGAAACCCACACAGACACAGGGATAACATGCAAACTCCACACAGACAGTCACCTGAGGGTGGAATCAAACCTAGGTCCCTGGCACTATGAAGCAGCACTGCTAACCACCGTGCTGCCAAGTTCCTAAATTTATTGTATTTGACATGAAATGATATCCAGAGGTAGGTTCAATGTTACAATAAGATTACCACGAAGGTCCCACCTTCTCAACTTGCCCCCTTTGCCTGAAGCATGGTACCCTAAGGTTAAACCACCACCAGTCCTCTCTCTCTCTGGTAAGGGAACTGTCCCATGGTCCTTATTTCTGCAGTGCAGCAGAAGGTTTTCTGCTGTTGTGACATTCACATGTACAGAATAAATTCCAAAAAGCCTTTAAGTAAGTTCTGTAATAATGCCAGATCATTTCATATACCATTCAAATTAGGACGATTCGTATTATCTGAATGATCTGTCAACAGCTTTGCTGTACTGTCACAGTCTTCCAGATACTCTGAATATTTCTCAAGATGGGTTTCAAACGATGATATTTCGGAGACTCAGCTTTTGGCTCACAGCCATGAAAACCATTGCCTTTGTCAACAAGCTGCTGGTGTCTGACAAAGTCCCACAGTCATCAAGTGATCTTCACTTCCCCACTTCCAATTGGTTTAGCTTAGTGTGCGGAGAAAGGACTTGACCTAACATTTCCTGGTGAAAGTGGACAAGGAGGAAGATGGATTGATCGGAAGGGCCAGGCAGCTTGAAGTGATTAAAATTAAGAGTGTGCCAAGTTCCACAGAGTGCTGCATTTTACAGAGAAGTACTGAATGGTTGTCAAATTCTGTCCTGGAGTTCATCCTTAAATGATCCTGAATTTTGGACTGAGCAGAAAGTACTAGTTAATAAATCACTTTGCTGTATGTGCCTTGATTAACCAATGGTGATTCAGTTATAATATGGTTTAGATGCAGAATATTTTGCTATAATTTATTGAAGAGCTCCCAGGCACAACACTTAAATCTGAGAGACAGATTTAAGTGGCACGTTGGAAGGGATTGTGCAAGTGATCTTGACCACTGTTAAGGTTTTTGTGCCAGTGCTGCTATTCCTGAACTTTGAGCAAGTTCCCTCTTTCATTTTTTTATTTCCAAAAATATATTTTATTTGTAAAATTTATACCAGTGCATTACAAAACAGTTTTGCTTGAAAATTACAGGATGTGCAATAAAATTCAACTTGTCTTCACACAGCATGTTCTACTCTTAGGTGCATCAATACAATTTTAAGACTCTTGATGTACATTCCTCGTTAAGTATATACCCCAAATTTCTAACCCTTGCAGTAATATGGCTGTACTAATGGCCTTAGATGATGACCTTTCCTCATTCGTCTCTGTGGAAGCTGCACCAAGCTTTACTTTGTGTCAATTGACTGGTGATGAGGTTTCATGACTGAACCATATTGTCATCACCGTGGGTCAGTTATCACAGTTGTCTGATTGGCTGGTTTGCAATGCAGATTGATGCTAACAGTGTGAGTTTGATTCCTGCACTAGCTAATGTTACTGTGAAGGACACTCCTTCTCGACCTCTCCCCTAGCCTGAAGCATGGTGATCCACACCTTAAATCACCAGCAGTCATTTCTCTTGAATGAGAGAGTAGGACTATGGTATCTTTACTGCTAATTCATCCGTATAATCTGGAAACCACCTATGGACCACATCTATCCGCAGTTCTTTCAGTTTTCATTTATGTATCGCACATCCCTTTTCAGAATGTGGCTCCAGAACAGGCGATAATAAAGTACTCAGGAACTTGGTCTGTGTTATTCAAATGAAGAATGTGTGAAATACATTTTTTTTTTCATTATGTATTTAAATCTATGCTAAATCTACTTCTAGGATTCAGAACCTAACATTACACAGAACCATATTTTGGTGGTGATAGTAATACAAGTACTTTTTTTTTAAAAAAACAGAGAATTTGACTATTTTTTCCTATATATTCAGCCCAAGCTTTTCCAATGCCACTGTTCCCAATTCGAGACAGTATTACCCACCATAAATTACACAGATTAATAATGTAATTGTACATTAAATATTGCTGCCTGAGAAATAGTTAATGTACTTAATGACTGATCGATATTAAACAAAAGCTCTCCGTTCTCTAGATGTTGCACTCAGTTTTCAATCTTGAGACGGCTATAAATTATCCTCAGGTTTCAGCCAATTTCAAGGGCACCAGGGGCAGCTGCCTCTGAGAATGCACGCAGTCCTACACAAGGGCAACAAATGACGAGATTCAGTAGTATCTTGATAAACATAAGAATGTAAAAAGTAGGATCAGGAGTAGGCGATATGTTTGCCCCACAAGCTTTCAGTCTTCTTTGAGGTCATGGCTAATGTGATCCTTGCCCCAACTCCACTTCTCCCCAGCTCCCCAAAAGTCCTGACTCTGCTGTAGTTAAGAAATCTCTTTGGCTCAGCCTTGAATATATTCGATTAGTTAATCTCCCCCAGCTCTCTGGATGGAGAATACCAGAGTGTTATGGAAATGTTGGCGTATGTCGCGCTGTATAAGGCACCAAGATGAATTCGCCGCTACGCGGATCAGCGAATCTGATTTCTGTCTCAGTTGAAGAAATTGGAGACATTGCCATATCCGGGGTTAAAGGAAAAGATCATTCAAATCACTTCAGGCATACTCTACCAGAGCTGCTGCCTTTGAAGTCCAAGTCCAGCTTCTGGGGGAGCTAATACTTTAAAAAAAAATTTAATGCAATTTTGAGTCTTAATTCCGCGGCGACTTTAATTTGGTCGATTGATTTATCACCACATGGATGTTGCGTTACAAAAATACAGTGTCGCACAGTGTTGACGCTCTCCGGCGTCACCTTAAAAACAAAACCAGGACACAGAGTAGCACGAACACAGCAGGCCAGGCAGCATCAGTGGAGGGGGAAAGCCGACGTTTCGGGTCTGGACCCTTCTTCAGAAAATTTTGAGGAAGGGTCCAG
>JAHRHZ010000144.1:8962267-9018110 GCA_024137785.1 Ginglymostoma cirratum | reverse complement strand
TAGGCCCGAAACGTCAAGTTTTCCTCCTGCTGTGTTCATCCAGCCCCACGCCTTGTTATCTGGGGTTGGTTGGGTTGGGTTAGGTTAGCAGGTAAATTAGAAACAAGACGGAGCGGAAGAGCCTGGGGCTCAGTTGCTCTACTCCGCCATCTAAACGGCAGTTGTTACGTTTGGAAGTAACAGATTAGGTCAGGCATCGCTCCAACGTTTTGGGTTGGACGCTCTTCCGCTCAAGGCCGGGATCGAAGGTGAGCAATGACTGCTTCCATTTGACAGGATTGAAGATTGGACACAGGGGCAATGGGACCTGCTGATCCAAGACGACGACGACGGTGGGGTGGGTGGCGGCATCACTACCGCAGTGTGAGGGCTCCTGCCCGCAGCTCAACTTGCACCCCTTCTCCTTTACCTTTTCTGTCATCTTTCACTGTCTTCTTCTCCTAGTTTTTATATTCTGCTTACCTGCTGCGGAGAGCGAGTTTGTGCAGGGCGGAGGAGGGCGATTGAGCCCTCGTAGGGAGAGCGGGCCCAACATGGCGGTGAGAGCGGGCAGCACGACGCGGCGGTGGTGGTGGCGGCGGGAGCAGCGGCCACAGGTCTCCTGGCATCCGCGGTGGCGAGCGCAGGGGAGATCAGGCTCGCCTTCTGGAGAGCGCTCGGTCATGGAGGCAGCGGCGATGATGGCGTTGCGGCTTCGTTGGGTCCGGAGCAGGACAGCTGGCCAGAGGTCCGGCAGATAGTCTTTGGCTGCGGTCCTGGTTTGGGACTTTGGTCAGAGATTGAGCCCAGAGCGGGAAGGGCGTGTCAACGTGTCCAACACGGCAGTGAGGGAGGTCCCACGGTATCTGCAGTGAAGGCAGGAGCACGCATCCTGAAGTCTCCCAGAGAGCAGGCTAAAGTGGAGGAGATCGAGCCCATGTAGGGAGTGTGAGCTCGGCGTGGCTAAGCACTTATTTTTCCACTTAATACTAAGAAGTGTCATGTTCAACTTTTAACTTTATTTTTCTACTTAAGAAGGACTGTAATGTTTAACTTTGTTTCTTTATTTTTCTGTCTTGGACCTAAGATCTTGTACTTAGGTATTTTTGCACCTACGATGGCGCCAGGAACACTCCACACTGTACTTGAGTACATGTGACAATAAAAATCTAATTCTAATTCCGAAAGTCTGCAGGGGAGGAACAAAGATCAGTGGTGGTCCATACTGCCCTCTGGTGACTAATTTGGAGTTAACAGGAGTTGTGGAGAGAAAAGACAAGTGTCTGCAGTGATCCCAACTGGTTCTGTCTTAAAAATGGCAGCCAAGGAAGGGTGCCCATCTTAGGGCCAGCAGCAATTTACAGAGTCTCCCTTAGCTGCCCCTTCCAAATTAACACACAGTCTGTACCATTGAGAAGCACAGGGCAGCAGACACAGGGAACACCATGCATTGTGTATTCCTCTCTGAATGACACACCATCCTGACATGGAACTGAATTGCCATATCTTCACTATCATTGGTCAAAATCCTTTATTCATTAATGGGATCAGGGCATTGCTGGCTAGCCAGTATTTATTGCTCATCCCTAATTGTCCAGAGGGCAGTTCAGAGTCAACCACATTGCTGTGGGTCTGGAGTCACATGTAGGCCAGACCAGCATAAGGATGGCAGTTTCCTTCCCTAAAGGAAATTAGTGAACCAAATGGGGTTTTCCTGACAATCAACAGTGGGTTCATGGTCATCATTAGATTCTTAATTTCAGAATTTTTTTTAGTTCAAATTCCACCATCTGTTGTGGTGGGATTTGAACCCAGGTCCCTAGAACTTTATCTGGGTCGCGGGATTAACAGTCCAGTGATAATACTACTTGGCCATTGCCTCCCCAGATCCTGGAACGCCACCCTCCTCCACAAAAATGGCATTGTGGATGTACTTACAGCACACACGGCAGTTGTTCAAGAAGGCATCTCAGCACCACTTTCTCCAGGGCATCCAGGGATGGGAAATGCATGCTGATCCGATCAGTGACATTTGAACCCCATAAGCAAATGAAAATATAAGTGGGTGCTGTGGATAGCTGCCCTCAGTAAAAATGGCAATGGGTGTAATGTCACCATTGATAGGGCAGCTGTCTACTAAACCCCGCCTCCACAGTCTGAGACTATCAGAGCCTTGAATAGTCTGGCAGTGCGTTCACACAAGGATACCTGGAACACACACAGGCAGACCATATACTGATCTCCTTGACTGCCTTTGGAGATTTGTGGAAAGGTCTAGCCTCAGAAAGCTGTCTGTTTATCAGTGTAGCTGCATCGTTAATGTATGTGAGGTCAGCAGTGAGTTTCCTGCAAGTAGTTGAGGATCAGACAAGAAACAGTTGTGCTCATATATAATTATTTGCGAGAACACTCATCCCTGATTTATTGCCTTTGATATTAAAAATGGACATATGTTCAGATCAGGCATATCTGCATGGAGTGCAATTAAATGATTTCTTTTCTGATGACTAAAAAGCCTACAATGATCTGCATTTATTGTAAGTCTTCAAAGGTCTTACAAGTCTATGTGTGAAAGAATGATGATGCACATTTTGAAAAGCTGTAATATTTCTATCTCGCCTCGTTGCAAAGTAATGGTTGAAGTAACATTTTAAAGCCTGATAAATGAATCTGTGGCAGTGGAACTATCACCAGAGGCTTTGCAAAGATAGTCTCACTATTCGGATTTATTTAAACAGGTCGTTAAACTGCCTAACTCATTTTCAAATTCAATTTGCTTTTCCTTTCTCTTCAGGCAGCTCACAAAATGGGTGAGATATTTTTCAGATCACAGTTGCTCATGCAGAGTTTCTGAGTGTGGAGACAATCTGCAGTAATCAGTACTGTTTACATCGCTTCATTGCCTTGCTGCCATTTAGCAAGTGCTACCAAACTAGCAAAGACAGCATCTCGTAATTGTGTATACACAACACAGTGTGTGCTGTACTCCCGCAATGTTTTATTATGCTAAATGTGCAGGGTCTTTGCATGCCCATATTTGGGAGGACATCCACCTGTGCAATTTTACCTCGACTCATGGGATATATCATACAGAAAGAGGCCATTCAGTCCAACCTGTCCATTACTGGTGTTACTGCTCTCCTTGAGCTGCCCTCTGCCTTTCCTCATGTGAATCCAACTATATAAGCAACTTAGGCATTGGACAGGGAAAGGCATCCTATGTAGCCTCCCCTTAAAGGCATCAACACTACTCATTTCAACCACTTCCTGTGATGGCAGAGTTCCTCATTCCCACCACTTTCGTAGTGAAGTGTTTTTTCCTTCCCTGAATTCCCAATCTGATTATTTTGGTAATGACCTTATTCTGACACCCTTCAGTTACCGCTACAACCCCCAACCCTTGATATGAGGAAACTTTCTTTCCATATCCTGTTTATCGAATCACCTTGTAATTTTAAAGTCTTAGGCCCAAATCTTCCATCAGTGTCAGAACATTTAAAAGGATCTGACTTCTGTTGGAATAGCCCAAAGAAATCTCTCAGCGCAGGAATCCAAGCAGAGAGCAGCAAAGAGAGAAAGCAAGATTACAGTGCCCTCCCTTAATGGAATGGGTTGCTGCAGGATTAGTTTAAATTCAGAAAATGGGTGCATGAGTGAGTCTGTAAAGTGGGAGTGTGAATAGATGGCTGAAGTTGAAGAAATTGGCTAAGGGATGTGTGGGAGGTGGATAAGGTGTAGAGATCAAAATAGTTAATGTTAGGCAAGGTGTACCGACATTGGAGCCAATTCAGAGAAGGTTCATTAGACTGATATCAGACCTGGAGGGACTGCCTTATGAGGAGGGGTTGAGCAGTTTAGGCTTGTATTCATTGAAACATGGGAAGTTTTTTTGGGACTTGACAGGGTAGATGTAGAAAAGTTGCTTCCTACCGGGCAGACTCTAGGACCAGAGGGCATAACCTGAAAATATGGGGGGTTGCCCATTCAAGACTGAGAGGAGGAGCAATTCCTTTTCTCTGAAGGTAGTGAATCTGTGGAATTCCCTACCATCGAGGCATGATGAGATGGGGTCATTGAGTATGTTCAAGGCTGAGTTCGATTTTTATTCGGTAAGAGAATCAAGGGTTATGGGGATAAGGCAGGAAAACAGTTAGAAGATCAGCCAGGACATCATTGAATGGCAGAAAAGACCTTGTTGGGCCAAATAGCCTGCGCCCACATCTTATGGGCAAAAGACTTCAGATTTTCTGAACTTTTTTTTATTCGCACTAACTCATACAAATGGTCAGGTATTAACAATGGCCTCTTGAACAACATGGGACCATGGCGAGAAAGAAAAAATGAGATTCGCAACATTGGGGGAGGGGGAAAAGGTTTGATTTTCCACACAAGTTTAAATGGTGGGAAGCCTCGTTGCACGTATTAACATCTCATTATTACCTATCCTTGCCTCATTTATAGGCTGGTTGCCGTTTTCCCGGGCAACCAATTCCTGATGTAAAGATCTGAGTGTGTACCTGACCACTCCAGCTGAACACTTGCTCCTCTAGGCTTCCATCTCAACCAGCATTGCCCATTCAGAGCACACTCCATGGACAGATCAGGAAGTAACTAGTAGGGGAATTGGAAGGGTGTGTTGAGTTAGCATCCAGTGGAGGGGGTGAGAGTAAGTTGGGGAAGGGGTGGAGTCAGGTTTTGGGGTGGGGGTTGCTTGTAACATTCTGGGGTAAGTTCAGATTGGGGTGGGTGGGGTTAATTGAACAGTTACTGAAGAGTTAGACTCTGTATTTGGCAGTCTAACTTTTCCTTCGTAATTATTTTGCTTAACTTCATTGGAACAATCTGAAGTTTCTGATTTAAATGGGGATTTTCATAGGGATCCTAGCCAAGGAATTGCCCATTGGAAAATACAATTTTGCGATCAATTCTGCTGCAGTGTGCTACAATTAGAATTCCACAGTGTCCCAATGCACACAGGCCATCAATACCGGAGTAATGACTGAGTGGCCAGTGGAAAATCTGCCCCTTCAACTCTGAAAACTATACTAATAGCTGACTGCAAGAGTTAAAATAATAATGAGTACCCAAAACTGTATCCTTATAGAAGCATTGGGCAACTATCTGTGCAGAGTTTACACATTCTCCCTGTATCTGCATGAGTTTCCAGCGGCTGCGATAGTTTCCTCCCATGGTCCAAAGATGTGCAGGCTAGGTGGATGAGCCATGGTAAATTGTCCCATAGTGTCCATATCAATGGTGAGTCAGTGCAGACTCGATGGGCCAAATGGTTTCTTTCCTCACTGTACGGATTCTATGATTATGATATAAGGATCTCACAAAGGAGATTACTGTGCAAATATGGATTAGTTTTGCAGAATACACTGCAGGTTGAAAATCATAATGGTTTGAGTATTCCAGTATACCTGAATCCTTATATCACCTGTAAGATCATTAAAAAAAGACCCTTGTTTGCATACCAGAATCATGCATTATGATGCCTTCTAAGAATGTGATTCTATGCTTGTTACAACCCTTGTCTTGGTACTCAGCTAATTTTCACCAAAAATGCTAAAGAAAGCAATCCCACCAATGTCTCCCTCATTAATAATGTCTTATTTTCCCTGGGGGCTGACCTGACTCATGTGATCCCTGTCTTTTTTAGCTTTGAGCCTAAGAAGAGAACTAATCATGAAGTGTGTGGCTACAAAGTTGGATCACAAAAGTGTATCCAAATGGAATAATAAGTCTCACGCCGTTCTGCCTGTTGAGGACTCCTCAATCGACAGCTGGTCTGGAAGCTTAGGTTGGTTTGTTCGTGGCACCATTTGCAATCCCGGTCTAAGGGGAAGTCCAACAATTTGGAACAAAACTCTCTCTTTTACAGTGTAATGAACTGCAAGTATAGAAAAACAAGTTGATTGTACCATCTTTGGCACATATGGGAATGTGAGTACCATCACAAGTCTTACTCAAGGTCATGCAGATGTCGAATATCATCAATAATTCTAACCCATCCTGTACATCCATCCTTCACTTTGAGAGATGTCAAATTATCAAGGTCAGGGGGATGAGAGTTAAACGATAGTCTTTCTTTCTAGTGATTTATATAATTTTGAGAACTTGAAGTGTGATGATGAGCAAATGAGAGGCAAATGTTGGACAAACAATTTTGTAATCTTTCAATATAGATTGAAGTCTTTTCACCCACCTTCCCTATGACAGCGCCTTGGTAGTGCTGTCCAATTAATCCCACTCCCCTGTCCCGCAGGTATTTATCCCATTGTCTTTTAAGGATTACTCCTTAATCAGTAGATTCTTCTCCTATTTATTCTGTTAAAACCATTCATGATGTTGAACAACTCTGTCAAATCTCTTGACTTTCTCTGCTAAAAGAGCCGCCACAGTTTCTCCGGCCTGTCTACATAACTGATATCATTCATCCTTGGTACCATTCCAATAAATCCCCCTCTTTGCACCTTCTGCAAATCCTCCAAATCCTTGCTGGGACAGGACAACGGAGATGGAGTTTGGTGACTGAGGGCAGGCACTGCTGTTGCCATTGGGAAAGCCGATACTGGCAGGGGGTGCTGATGTGCCCGAAATAGACCCTCGTCACTCCCTCCCTGGCCGGGTTCTGGGCTTCCAGTTTTCACAGGATGGCTTCTCGAGTCAGGGCTGAGCCCTTTCGCAAAGGGTGAAATAATAACTTGGGCGCAAAAGCTGCATAAACCTCTTGGAACTGTCCACTTTGTCAAGAAATGTGAAGAAGTGTCAACCTGTTAAGAAGTGTCAAGAACTACCTTCACCTGGCAAGAACTGTTTTTATGAATGAGAGTTTGTTTCTCCGTACAGGATAATGTGCAATATCAAACTTGAAGTGATAGCCCTATATTTATTCTCTGATCTGCATGGGTCTTTGTGGATGCAAGGTGAGTTGGCATGGTAGGGTGAGGAGGGGAAAGGGTGGTGGGTGATAGTGAGCATTAAGTTGGCAGAGGGAGTATTTGGGACAATGGGAGTGGATAGAGGAATGTAGATTGACACAAGTGATATGAGGGACTGGAAGGGGGTGTGATGTTGGGGAGACATCTTTAGGTGGCATGCACTGGCATTGATGATCAAGAGTAGACTGATGGGATCATAATTGGCCCGGTTTGATTTGTCCTGCTTTTTGTGTACAGGACGTACCAGGGTTGTAACTGTACAGGAAGAGCTTGGCTATGGGAGAGGCGAGTTTTGCAGCGCAAGTCTTCAGTACTATTCTTGGAATGTTGACAAGGGCCCACAGCCTTTGCAGTATTCAGTGCCTCGAACCATTTCTTGATATCATGTGGAGTGAATTGAATTGGTGGAAAACTGATATGCTGGGGACTGCTGGAGGGGGCTAAGATGGATCATCCATTCAGCAATTCTGGATGAAGACTGTTGCAAATGCTTTAGTCTTATCTTTTGAACTGATGTATTGGGCACTTCTATTGTTGAGGATGGGACGTTCGTGGAGTCTTCCTCTAACAAGTTGTTTAATTATCCATCATCATTCACGACTGGATTTTGCAGGACTGCAAAGCTTAGATTTGATTTATTGGTTGTGGGATCGCTTAGCTCTGTCTATCACTTGCTGCTTATGCTGTTTGGCATGCAAGTAGTCCTGTTTGGTAACTTTGCCAGGTTGACACCTCATTTTTCGGTATTCCCAGTGCTGCTCCTGGCGTGCCCTCCTGCATTCTCCATTCAACCACGGTTGATTCCCTGGCTTGATGGTAACGTTTGACTGGGGGATATGCCAGGTCATAAGGTTGCAATTTGTGCTGGAGTGAAGTTCTGTTCCTGTTGATGGTACACAGCACCTCATGGATGCTCAGTTTTGAGTTGCTAGGTCTTTTCAAAGTCTGTCCCATTTAGCACAGTGATAGAGCCACACAAGATGGAGGGTGTTCTCAATGTGAAGGCAGAACATCGTCTCCACAAGGACTCTACAGTAGTCATTCTTACCAATACTGTCATGGACAGATGCAACTGCAGCCAGCAGATTGGTAAGGATGAGGTCAGATATGTTTTCCCTCTTGTTGGTTCCCTCACCGCCTGCCACAGACCCAGTATAGCAACTACGTCCTGTACGACTTGACCAAATCGATCAGTAGTGCTGCTGCCGAGCCACTCTTGGTAGTGGACGTTGAAATCCCTCAGCCAAAGTACATTTTGTGCTCTTGCCATTCTCACTGTTTCCTCCAAGTATTGTTCAGCATGGAGTAGTACCAGTTCATCAGCAGAGGAAAGGCAGTACGTGGTAACCAGTCGAAGGTTTCCTTGCCCATCTTTAACCTAAGCCATTGATTCCAGATACCATGAAGTTTATGTTGAGGACCCCCAAGGCAACTCACTCCTGACTCTATACCATTGTGCTGCCAACTGAGCTGGGTCTGTCCAGGCGAAGGGACAGAACATGGGTTGATGATGGTGGTGTCAAGGACATTATAGGGAAGGCATGATTCCGTGAGTATGACTACGTCAGACTGTTGCTTGACTAGTCTGTGAGACAGCTCTCCTAATTTTGGCACTAGCCCCAGATGTTAGTAGGGTCGACAAGGCTGTTTTTGCTGTTGTCTTTTCCAGTGCCTAGGTGGTTGCCAGGTGGTTCATCTGGTTTCATTTTTTTGAGACTTTTTCCTAGTGATTGATACCATGGGGTGACTTGCTAGGCCATGTCGGAGGGCAGTTGAATGATTGAGCTTTCATGTTCATGTTTTGTGCTCTTATTCTAGAACCCATTCCCCCACCATGAGAGGAAATATATTCTCGCTATTGATATATTAAACAGGCCATCAAACCTCTCAATCTGCTTGGGTTACTAATCCACAACTTCCTTTAGCTGGAATAAATGTCCCCAGTGTGTACGCAGAGGTACCTGTGTGTTATTGCTCATACTGTGTCTGTCCACATACATCAAAAGCAACGTTGTTTGATGTTACAGTGCAGGTTTTATCCTTTCCCCCGAAACCACATTTTCTGTGGGGAAGCCCAGAGAGAGGACGTAGTCTTGGGTTGGATCTGATAATGGAAATCACACCAGACAATGGACAGGTATTGTACATTACAAATCAAATCTCCTGGACTGGTTTCAATTGACCAAAGGGATTAGAGAGGAATTTTCAGACATTTTCTGCCCCATTGGCCTATAGATTTGTCTTTTATTTTCCCAGCTCTTGCGGTAAGCCCTGTGATTCCGGATGGATGGGAGGAATGTCTTTACTGTCACACATCACAGAATCAGAATGATCCATCACAGCATCAATCCTAGGGTCTTTCTCCTTCTCATCAGCTTCATTCATTTTTTTCTGAATACATTTCATGTAAGGAACAGGGTCATAACCGATACCTAATAAAGATATCGGGTATCAATGACAGAAGGAAAATGGAGGCTAAAACCACCATGAATGAGGAGTCACCAAGTGGAGAGGGTGAGGGTGGAAAGGAAATCTCGGAGAACCCTCAGGATCAGGATGGCAGGCAGGACAGGAAGAGGAAGAAAGGAAGAGAAATAGTAATAATCTGAGTGGGCAGACAGAATGCATCAACGAGAATATGCAGTGAGAACCCTGGTTACCTGATGGGGCAGAGATTATAAAAGAAAAATCCTGTTTGTAAACAAAGGACCGTCTCCTCCAGATGGCTTTTTACATAATGGACAATAGTCAATAAGTTAATGTTCCAACAACAATGTCAACTTAGAGAAATCACCTTCACCTGATCAACAGCTGTTATAAACATTATGTTAGTTAGGCTCACAAACCTAATAGAGGGTGGCTATTTGTATTGGGTCTCCCACTAGATGATAAAAGGATTTGATCCCAGGTCTGAACTGATTCCCCGGTGATACACTTTGGAAAATTAAAACAAAGTGAAAATTCCTCCAATGGCTCCATCTTGGGAAGAGTATAAATATCTCAAGGTAGACAAGCAAAAAGTTTGAAAAACACAGCAAGCCAGGCAGGACCCTGAAGAAGGGTAATACCTGAAACATAGACTTCTTTCCTCCAGATGCTGCCTGGTTTGCTGTGTTCTTCCAGCTTCCTGTTTGTCTACCCATGAACATCTCAACTTGTGCTTTGAAATTCAGCATTTGGATTATAGAATTAATTTAAGTTACATCTTTATGATCTCCAAAATGTAATTTTTGCAATGGTTTTAAAAACAGTTTTTCTATATGTTATCAGTTTTTTTTCAGATTCAGATTTGATTCTTAGCACAGCACAGCAGGAGCTTAAAAGAGCACTTTGAGATGTGTGATAGCAGAGGGCATACTGGACCATGGTAATCAAACTATCGAGCTACCTAATGTTTGAAATTAATGCACTAAACCAACCTACCCATAGACTAATATTTCAACAACAAAGGGCCAAGTTTCTGAGGACATCAGCCTTGAACGTGAACTGAGAGTCCCGGCTGCGAGTCAGAAGGGAAGCTGAAAAGCGAGCAATTCCTTTTGTCACCTTTGACTTCCTACTCCATACTCCGGATGGTGTCAAGTTTCTTGAGTGTTGTTGGAGCTGCACTCAGGCAGGCAAATGGAGAGTATTCCATAACACTCCTGATTTGTGCCATGTTAAGGATAGGTTATGAGGAGTCACTAGGTGAGTTACTTGCAGTAGTATTCCTAGCAACTGACTTGCTCTTAAGAGTCAGAGCATCATAGAGACATGCAGTACAGAAACAGACCCCTCAGGTCATGCTGATCAAGTTGCCCAAACTAAACTGGTCCCATTTGCCTGAATTTGGCCCATATCCTTCTATATTTTTCCTATTCATGTACTTGTCCAAATGTCTTTTAATTGATGTAACCGTACCTGCATCTAGCACTTCCTCTGACAGTTTATTTCACATTTGAACCACCCTCTGTGTGAAAATGTTTCTCCTCAGGTCCCTTTTAAATTTTTCTCCCCTCACCTTAAACTTTTGCCCTCTAGTTTTGAACTCCCCAATCCTAGGGAAAAGACTTCTGCGATTCACTTTATCTATGCCCCTCATAATTTTATAAATCATATAAGGCCACCCCTCAACATTCTATGCTCCAGTGAAAAAACTCTTCTCTTATCCAGCCTCTCCTTTTAACTCAAATCTTCCAGTCCTATAACATTGTTGTAAATCTTTGCTGCACCATCTCCAATTTAATAAGATCCTTCCTATAGCAGGGTGACCAGAATTGTATGGAAGCAGAATCGACTGGAAGCAGAGCCTAGCGGGGAAGACAGTAGAGCAACAATGGCAGGAGTTTCTGGGTGTAATTGAGGACACAATACAGAGGTTCATCCCCAAGAAAAGAAAGATTATCCGGGGGAGGATTAGACAGCCATGGCTGACAAAGGAAGTCCAGAAATGTATCAAAGAAAAAGAGACAGCCTATATAGTGGCCAAGAGCACTGGAAAATCAGAAGATTGGGAAGGGTACAAGAACAAACAGAGGATAACAAAGAGAGAAATAAGGAAGGAGAGGATCAAATATGAAGGTAGGCTAGCCAGTAATATTAGAAATGATAGTAAAAGTTTATTTCAATACATAAGAAACAAATGAGAGGCAAAAGCAGACATTGGGCTGCTCCAAACTGATGCTGGAAGGCTAGTGAAGGGAGATAAGGAAATAGCTGAAGAACTTAATAAGTATTTTGCGTCAGTCTTCACAGTGGAAGACATGAGTAATATCCCAACAATTGAGAGTCGGGGGCAGAGTTGAGTATGGTAGACATTACAAAAGAGAAAGTGCTAGAAAAGCTAAAAGGTCTAAAAATTGATAAATCTCCTGGCCCCGATGGGGGGTGGCTGAGGAAATAGCAGAGGCATTGGTTGTGATCTTTCAAAAGTCACTGGAGTCAGGGGAAGTCCCAGAAGATTGGAAAATCACTGTTGTAACCCCCTTGTTTAAGAACGGATCAAGACAAAAGATGGAAAATTATAGGCCGATTAACCTAACCTCGGTTGTTGGTAAAATTCTAGAAACTATCGTCAAGGATGAGATTTCTAAATTCTTGGAAGTGCAGGGTCGGATTAGAACAAGTCAGCATGGATTTAGTAAGGGGAGGTCGTGTCTGACAAACCTGTTAGAATTCTTTGAGGAGGTAACAAGTAGGTTAGACCAGGGAAACCCAGTGGATGTTATCTATCTAGACTTCCAAAAGGCCTTTGATAAGGTGCCTCACGGGAGGCTGCTGAGTAAGGTGAGGGCCCATGGTGTTCGAGGTGAGTTACTGGCATGGATTGAAGATTGGCTGTCTGACAGAAGGCAGAGAGTTGGGATAAAAGGCTCTTTTTCGGAATGGCAACCGGTGACAAGTGGGGTCCCGCAGGGTTCAGTGTTGGGGCCGCAGCCGTTCACCTTATATATTAATGATCTGGATGAAGGAACTGGGGACATTCTGGCGAAGTTTGCTGATGATACGAAGTTGGGTGGACAGGCAGGTAGTACGGAGGAGGTGGGGAGGCTGCAGAATGATTTAGACAGTTTAGGAGAGTGGTCCAGGAAATGGCTGATGAAATTCAACGTGAGCAAATGCGAGGTCTTGCACCTTGGAAAAAAGAATACAGGCATGGGCTATTTTCTGAACGGTGAGAAAATTCATAAAGCCGAAGTACAAAGGGATCTGGGAGTGCTAGTCCAGGATTCTCTAAAGGTTAACTTGCAGGTTGAGTCCGTGATTAAGAAAGCGAATGGAGTGTTGTCATTTATCTCAAGAGGGTTGGAATATAAAAGCAGTGATGTGCTTCTGAGACTTTATAAAGCTCTAGTTAGGCCCCATTTAGAAAACTGTGTCCAATTTTGGGCCCCACACCTCAGGAAGGACATACTGGCACTGGAGCGTGTCCAGCGGAGATTCACACGGATGATCCCTGGAATGGTAGGCCTAACATACGATGAACGGCTGAGGATCCTGGGTCATTAGAGTTTAGAAGGTTGAGGGGAGATCTAATAGAAACTTACAAGATAACGCATGGCTTAGAAAGGGTGGACGCTGGGAAGTTGTTTCCGTTAGGTGGGGATACTAGGACACGTGGGCACAGCCTTAGAATTAGAGGGGGTCAATTTAGAACGGAAATGAGGAGACGTTTCTTCAGCCAGAGAGTGGTGGCCCTGTGGAATTCATTGGCACGGAGCGCAGTGGAGGCCGGGGCGTTGAATGTCTTCAAGGCAGAGATTGATAAATTCCTGATCTCGCAAGGAATCAAGGGCTATGGGGAGAGTGCAGGTAAGTGGAGTTGAAATGCCCATCAGCCATGATTAAATGGCGGAGTGGACTTGATGGGGCGAATGGCCTTACTTCCACTCCTATGTCTTATGGTCTTATGGTATGCAGTACTCCAAAAGTGGCCCATCTAACATGTACAACTGTGACCTGATATCCCAACTTTTAAACTCATTGGTCTGGGCAATGAAGGACAGCGTGCTAAATGCCTTTTTAACCATTCTGTTTACCTGTGATGCAAATTTCAAAGAACTATGTATCTGAACCCTATGCCTGTCTGTTCAACAATACTCCCCAGAGCTCTACCATTAACTCTGTAAGTCCTGTCATTGTTTGTCTTACCAAAATGCAATACCTGATATTTATCCAAATTAAACACCTTCTGATACTCCTCAGTCCATTAGCCAAATTGATCAAGATCCCTTTGTAATCTTAGATAATCTTCCTCACAATCTACGATACCACAAATTTTGGTGTCATCCATACACTTACTAATCATGATTCCTATATTCTCATCCAAATCATTTATAATAATGACAAAAAACAGTAGGGGCAGCAGCAATCCCTGTGGAACACCACTGGTCACAGACCTCCAGTCTGAAAAACAACCCTCCAGCGCCACGCTTGGTCTCCTACCATCAAACCAATTTTCTCCCTGAATCCCATGTGATCTAACTTTACTAACCAGTCTACCTTGTGGATCTTTGTCAAAGGCCTTACTAAGATCTATGCAGACAGTATCTACTGCTCTACCCTCATCAATTTTCTCGGTCATATCCTCAAAAAACTCAATCAGGTAAGTGTGACATGATTTCCCTTGCACAAAGCCATGCTGGCTATCCCTAATCAGTCGTTGCCTCTCCAAATGCATGTAAAATCCTGTCTGTCAGAATCCCTTCCAACAACTTTCTCACCACTGATGTCAAGTTCACTGGTCCATAGCTCCCAGGCTTCTCTTTGCAGCTTTTCTTCAATAAAGATGTAATATTAGCCACCATCTAGTATCTGAGCATCTCACCCGTGGCTATAGATGATACAAATATCTCTGCTATGGGCCCCACAATATATCCCAAGCTTTCCACAATGTCCTAGGTTAGACTTGATAAATTTCTGGAGATTTATTTACCTTTATGCTTTTTAAGACTTTCACAGCAAATACTGAAGCAAAATATTCAATTAGCATCTCACCCATCTCCTTTGGTTCCACACATAGATGACCTCATTGATCTTTAAGGGGCTGTTTTCTCCACCTGTTTTCTTTTGCCCTTAATATACGTGTAGAATCTCCTTGGATTAACTTTATCTGTCAAGGCTATCTCATGTCCCCTTTTTGCCCTCTTGATTTTCCTCTTAAGAATGTCCCTACTCCCCTTACACTGTTCAAGAGATTCACTTGTTCCCAGTTGTCTGTACCTGACATATACCTCCTTACTCTTAGTCAGAGCATCGATAGCTGTATTCATCCATTGTTCGCTACTCCTACCAGCCTTACCTTTCAATCTAACAGGAACTTACTGCCTCTGAACTCTCACTTTTGAAAGCCTCCTGCTTGCCAGTCATCCCTTTATCTGCAAATAGTCTAATCCAATCAACTTTTGAAAATTCTCGTCTCATACCATCAAAATTGGCCTTACTCCAATTTAGTACCTTAACTTTTATATACAAGGTCTATCCTTTTCGATAACTATTTTCAAACTAATAGAATTATGGTCACTGGTCCAAAGTGTTCCCCCTCTAACATGTCAGACACTTTCCCTAGCTTATTTCCCAAGAGAAGGTCAAGTTTTGCTCCATCGCTAGTAGGTACATCTACATATTGATAAAGAAAATTTTCTTGAACACATAACAAATTCCTCTCCATGTAAGCCCTTAACGCAATGGCACTCCCAATCTATGTTTGGAAAGTTAAAATCCCCTATTATTCTTACACATATCTGAGATCTTTGTTTATATTTGCACCTCAGTTACCTTTTTTTCCCTTCTTGTAGTCAGAGTGTTTATGTGGTGTGTCCAGTTCAGTTTCTGGTCAATGGTAACCCCAGGATGTGGATAGTGGGGGATTCAATGATGGTAATGCCATTGAACTTTCAAGGGGTGATGTTCCTGTTGGAGATGGTTATTTTCTGACATTTGGGTGGTACTAATGTGACTTGCCCCTTGCCAGCTCAAACCTGGATATTGTCCAGATCTTGCTGCATTTGGACATGGATTGTCTCAGCATCTGTGGAGTCATGAATGGTGCTGAACACTGTGCAGTCGTTGACAGACATTCCCACTTCTGACCTTATGATGAAGGGAATGTCATTAATGAAGCAGCTGAAGATGGTTGGGCCTAGGACACTATTGTGAGGAACTCCTGCAGACACGTTCTGGAGCTGAGATGACTGACCTCAACAACCACAACCATCTTCCTATGTGCCAGTATGACTCCTACCAATGAAGGGTTTTCTCCTGTTTCCCTTTGAATCCAGCTTTGCTAGACCTCTGTGATGCCGCACTTATTCAAATACAGCCTAATGGTCCAGGGCAGTCTCTCTCATCTCACCTCTGGAATTCTGCTTTTATGCCCACGTTTGAACCAAGCAACCGGGTTAGGACCTGGCAGAACCCAAACTGGGTGTCAGTGAGCCAGTTATTGCTAATCAGCAGGAGGTTTGCTTACTTATGTTTGACCTGATGCTGTGAGACTTCATGATGTCGGGAGTCAATGTTGAAGATTCCCAGGCAACTCCCTTCCATCTGTATATCGGCGTGCAGTCGTCTTTGCTGGGTCTATCCTGCCAATTGGACAGGAGACATCCAGGGATTGTGATGGCAGTCATGTCTGGACATTGTCTGTAAGGTATGACTACATCAGGCTGTTGCTTGACTAATCTGTGAAATAGCTCATATTTTTGGCATTATAAGCCCCAGATTTTAGCAAGGAGGACAAAATTCCAATGTTAGTTTAGTCCAGTGCAGCAGGACCATTTGAGAATGAGAAGTATATTACACAGGGGGAGAGCAACAGTCTACAGCTGAAATGATGAATAAGCCGCAGTAGAATTGAGGAACAGGATACGGCAGCATTGGGGAAAAGGTCACGGCAGCATTGAGGAAAACATGCTGACATTTCCCCACAGGAATCATAAGACTTCTGGAATCTATTGTGACTGGTGCCCGTGGTCTGTTGTTATGTGCAGCCATGAAGATATCATTGATTTAAACTGTGTGCTGTTCCACTGCTCAGAGCTGGAATGGGATTGGCTATATCCTATTTGTTGAAGGCAGGTGATGCTCGACAATGACTTCCCATTGAGCTGACAGGCATGTGTTAAAAATGTTGGAATTGGTCTGAATGTGAGTAAAGGAGGGGGGAGAAGGGGAATTGGGTGGTGGTTCCACAAGGTCACTCTCAGTAATGCTGTCAAAAGCTACAAACTGTTTGTGAGTGCTGGGAAACTTCTGTGAAATTCTTGCCAAGAGCTTGGTAATTATGAACAAAGTCCTGTTGTTGAAGGTTTTTCATGTAGAATATATGAATCATCTACTCCTTGTGCCTTGCTAGAGGCATTATATCACATGATGGAAAGAGGCCATTTATTCTTTGGCCACTCACTTTGAGAAGAAAGTACCCGCCCATTCCGATTTCACCTGTTCCACACTTCACATGCAGAGTCAAGTTTCCTTCACGCCAGTGGCTCAGATACCAGTGTCACCATAATAATGCAAAAAACAGCAGATGCCACAAGTCTGAAATAGAAGCAAAACATACTGGAGAACCTCAGCAGCTCTAGCAGCATTTGTGGAGAGGGAAACAGAGGTAATGTCTCAAGTCAGGGAGACTTTATGGAGAGAAAACCGACCAGCCACTTGCTGGTGGGAAACTATTCACAACGGCATCAAGGTAGGGAGGGACTGTTTATTTGAACCACCAGCTCCTATCAGAGAATAGCAATCCCTCCTCTGCCATCACCATCCTCACCTCCCCCATCACTGTACCCCCTCCTCCATCACCAACCCCCACTATCACTGTACCCGTTCTGCCCATCACTGCCCCCTACCTTATCACCATCCCCCTCACACATCATTGTTCCTCTCCCCCATCACCTCCCCTCCCCCATCACCATCTTCCTCCCCCCATTACCATCTCCCTCTCCTATCACTGTCACCCTCACCCCATCACCATTCCCTCTTCTCCATCAACACCACTCTCCCCATCACTGTTCCCGTCTCCTATCACTATACCCCACTCCCACCACCACCACCTTCTCCTATCACTGTCCCCCTCTCACCCATCACTGTCCCCCTCTCACGAGCACCGTCACACAAAACTATAATAAAAATTCATGCTTGTTAAGCACAGAAACCTCATTTGTTTCCCTGTCAACCTAGGTTGAAAAGTCAGGTAGATTGGGATACTTTTCCAACATTTTAAATTTCATCATAGAATCCCTACAATGTGGAAACAGGCCATTTGGCCCAACAGGTCCACACTGCCCCTCTGAAGAGCATTTCACCCAGATCATTCCCCTAACCCTGTATTTCCCATGTCTAACACACCTAACCTAAACATCCCTGGGCACTGTGAGCAATTTAGCATGGCCAATCCACCTACCCTGCACATCTTTGGACTGTGGGATGAAACCAGAACACCCAAAGGAAACTCACACAGACACAGGGAGAACTTGCAAACTCCATACAGACAGTCGCCCGAGGCTGGAATCAAACCCAGGTGTCTGGCGCTGTGAGGCAGCAGTGCTAACCACTGAGCCACCGTGCCGTCCCAACTTCTGTGACAACTGTGGGAATAGTGGGGTTTGATTTTCAGCATGCGTTTATGGAAATGTGTATGCGAATATTTTTCCTCTAATGTTTTTAAAATTTCAATAAGCAGGTGACAGAGGTGCAGTCATTCTTGAGACACCAACAATGGCACAGTACTTTTTTGAGGAGCAGGACCATACTGCCATGTATCAAAAATACAGACTGCCTTCACCCAGTGAAGTCTACGACTCCATCCTCAACTACCTGCATACAAAGGTGAGAAAGTGGCTGAAATAAAAAATTTGAACTTTACATGGAGAAATTGGATACAGTTTCAGGGAGCCACAAATAATCTCAGTCCATCTGTCACGACAGCAACTACAACCTGATCCTGTTTTTGTTTTGCTCATCGGATATGGGTGTTGCTGGCTGGCCAGCATTTACTTTCTGCCCCTAGTTGCCCTTGAGAAGGTGGTGGTGAGCTGCCTTCTTGAACTGCTGCAGTTCAAGTGCTGTAGGTTGACCCACAATATCCTGAGGGATGGAATTCCAGGATTTTGACCCAGTGACAGTGAAGGAGTGGTGATTTCCATGTCAGGATAGTAAGTGGCCTGGAGGGGAATCTGCAGTGGTGGTGTTCCCATGTATCTGCTGCTCTTGTCCTTTTAGAGAGAAGTGGTCACGGGTTTGGAAGGTGCTGTCTGAGGATCTTTGGTGAAATACTGTAATGCATCTTGTAGATAGTATGGACTGCTGGTAGTGGAAGAAGTAGATGCTTGTAGATATGGTGCCTTGCAGTTGTAAATGGAAGTGGTCGTGGGTTTGGCAGGTTCTGTATGAGAATCTTTGGTGAACTTCTGCAGCTTAGAGGGAACATTGCTTGAATTCTAAACAGTAAAAGTAGAAAACATAGACAAGAGTTAAGTGATTTCACAAATGACAGATCAGATCAGAATTCTGCAGTTCTGCCACATCCATTCATGAATAGGAGGGAACAATTAAATAACTCACTGGAGGCGAAAGTCCCACAAACATCTCCAGTCTCAATAATGGGAGATTCCAGCACATCAGTGCAAAAGAGAAGGCTGAAGCATTGCAAGCATCTTTGGTTACGAATTCCGAGTGGATGATCTGGCTTGACCTCCAGTCTTCAGCTAATTTGATTCACTCCTCATGTCAATAATTAGCTGACAGTGGTGGATACAGCAAAGGCTAAGGGTTCTGAGAACATTATGGCTCTAGCACAAAAAATATCCTTGCTTAAAGCATGTTTTAACAGCATTTAATGTTCTAATGGTATCTTTACATTTCTAGTGCAGTTTGTAACTTGCCTGAATAGGCACTGTCTTTATTTTTGATTTATTTGATTGCTGCACATGTAACAAGAACCACTTCATAATTGTGCATGCTCAGTCTGATATTTTTAAACACATCACCACTTCGATTCACTCTCTCTTGATCTCCATATTCCATGCTGCTTATCTCTTTTGTGGTCCTCTTTGCTTCCCACTCTGTGCCTCCCTGTCCAGCCCTTGCAGGAGCCCCCGAGCAGGATGGAGTGAGCGAGGCAGGAATTAGGACGGCAAATGAGAGGAATGATTGAGTCGGGGGAAGAAAATGATGAGAAGGGTAGAGGGAGTGTAGGGGGAGGGCGTGAGAGGGGCAATGAGTGAGACGAAATGAGGGAGGGTTGGTGAGGGGGCAGTGAGTCGGATGTCTTGAGATGGAGGCATCAGAAGGGCAGTGAGTGGGTAGTAGGGAGTAGTAAGCGGTAAGTGGCATAGGTTTGCAAAATGGTGTGTTTCTTTAAGCTTTAGGGAAACACCCAAAGCTTGGAAAGTCTTTTTAGTTTCATTTTGACAGGTCATAGAGTCACAGAGGTCTACAGCATGGAAACAGGACCCTCAGCCCAACTTGCCCATGCCGTCCAGTTTTCACAATTAACTTAGTCCCATTTGTCTGTGTTTGGTCCATATCCCTCCATACTTATCCTGTCCATGTATCTGTCTAAATGTTTCTTAATGATGAAATTGTCACTTCCACCATACCTCTGGCAGCCCATTCCAAACACTCATCACTCTCTGTGTGAATAAGTTGCCCCTCTGGACTCTTTTGTATCTCTCCCCTTTCACCTTAAACCTTTGCCCTCTAATTTTAGATTCTCCTACTAAGGGGAAAAGTTTGGATATCTACCTTTATCTATTCCTCTCATGATTTTATAGATTTCTATAAGGTCACCCCTCAGTCTTCTACGGTGCAGGAGAAAAATCTCAGCCGATCTAATCTCCCCTTGTAGCTCAAACCTTCCAGTCCAGGTAGCATCCTAGTGAATCTTTTCTGCACTCTTTCTAGTTTAATAATATCTTTTCTATAGTAGGGTGACCAGAACTTCACCCGGTACTCCAAATGTGGTCTCGCCAACATCTTGTACAGCTGCAACAAGACATCCCAACTCCGATATTCAGTGCTCTGACTGATGAAAGCAAACATACTGAAAGTCATCTTTGTCTACTTGTACCCTAGGACTCTTTGTTCACTAACACTCCCAGGGCCCTACCATTGACTGTGTAAATCCTGCCCTGGTTTGACCCCCAGAATGCAATACCTTGCACTTATCTAAATTAAACTCCATCTATTATTCTTCAGCCCACTGGCCCAGTTGATCAAGATCTCACTGCATTCCCAGATAACCTTCTTCATCGATCACTATACCACCGATTTTGGTGTCATCCATCTTGGTGTTGCAGAAGTCCTCGGTGAACCTGTATGTGCAAAACACTTGTTCCCAGAGAAGGGTGATAATGTAGAACTGTTAAGGAGGAGCTTATCTCAGTATTTGGAGTTTAGTTTTAAAGTGCCAGATCAGAAGTAAAATCAGAAATTGCTGGACAAAGTCTGCAGATCTGGCAACATCTGTGTAGAGAAAGCATGTCCACTGACACTTTTTCAGAACTGATTGTAGCTCAGAAAATGTCAGTATATATGCCAGACAAGGGGTGGGGGAGGGGGGAAGGAGTAAACAATAGATGGAGATACAGCCCAGAGAGAGATGACAACAGTTAGGCAGATAAAGGAATGGGTAAAGGTAAGCCTGGGGGAATCAATAGCTGCTAGTGGGGACCGTTGGTGGCTGACAATGGGTTGTCAGTGGTAGCAGCCCATGTGATGAGAAGGCCTGGCGTGTGGGGTTGGGATATGGACATGGACGAAGATGCTCAGGCCATAAAATTATTGAACTCAATATTGAGTCCAGAAGGCTGCAAGGTCCCCAAGTGGAAAATCAGGTTCTTCCAGCTCATGCTGTGCTTTGCTGGAGCAATCTAGCAGGCCAGACACAGAGATGTTAGCCAAGGAACATGGTGATGCATTTATATTAGAAGTGTTTTCAGAAGCCAGAACACTTAATTGTTTGATTAAACCCTGAAGGGGTTACTTGAAGCTGAGAAAGTTTTATGCTCAGTTGTATTAAGGCTGAAAGAAGAGGCTAACAGATTCTCAAAATGGGGAATTGAAGCCACAGTAGAATTAAACCCTATAGATGTGATAGAGAAAGGAATTCTCCCTGGTGTTGGTTCTGTAAGTGAGTGCTGGTGTGATTAATGGGATTCTATTTTCGTTTTTGATTGTTGGAAAAACTCATTTGGTTTACCAATGTCCCTTAGGGAAGGAACCTGCCATCCTTACCTGTCTGGCCTACATTTGACTTCAGACCTACAGCAATGTGGTTGCATCTTAATTACCCTCTAGGGTGGGCAATAAATGTTGGCCTAACCAGCGATGCCCTCGTTCTGTGAATGAATAAAAAAAACTGCTATCCTTGTGTGGTCTAACTATATGTGACTCCAGACCCACAGCAACGTGGTTAACTGCCCTCTGAGCAATTATTGATGGTGATAAATGCTGGTCTAGTCAGCCACACCCTCATCCCACAAATGAATTTTAAAAATTGGAATTGTACTGGACTGTTCCAATACATCTCCTTTCCACCTTGTCGTCATCTTCTTTAAGTAAACTTCAGCACCTCCTACACTTTGCTCTCCTTATACCAACACACACAGTGTGCGAGACCCAGTACTTGGTGGCCAAATTGGCTCCAGGTCAAGCAACTCCTTGATTCTAGTGTACGAACGTCTCACTGACCTCAGCCATCCCTGTCTCTTCAACGTGCTCCACCGTGCAAACTCGGAGATCCCTGTGTCACCATTTCTGATTTGTGGCACATCCCTGATTTTAGCCACTCCACTTTAGGCAAG
The DNA here is from genome assembly GCA_024137785.1 of Ginglymostoma cirratum. Taxonomy (NCBI): domain Eukaryota; kingdom Metazoa; phylum Chordata; class Chondrichthyes; order Orectolobiformes; family Ginglymostomatidae; genus Ginglymostoma; species Ginglymostoma cirratum. Next base: position 8,995,900 of record JAHRHZ010000144.1, on the reverse strand, counting down.
CATCCAGACCACATTTGCCAAGGTCCAAAATTCTGGAATTCCCTCTGTAAGACTCTTCACACTTTCTCCTTTTAAGACACTCTTTAAAAACTATAGCCTGGATTTTCTGATGGCCAAACACTCATCATGCTGAGTTGTGCATAACGACCCTGTGGAAGCACTTTCGTAGCAACCTCTGAAGGAATTTCCTGAGGAAATTCACTATTCCACTGAGCAATTCCCTCATGCTTGGAGCACTCTGAAAGCTTCCATTTAAATCAAAGAATTCAGATGATTCCAATGAAATGAAGCAAAATAGTTACTGAGGTTAAATTGTTGCATACATAGTCTAGGTCCGAGTAATGATTAAATTGGAATCTGAATTCAATAAAAATCTGGAATTAAGAGTCTAATGAAGACCATTGTCAATTGTTGGAAAAATACCATCTGGTTCGCTAATGTCCTTTAGGGAGGGAAACTGCCATCTTTGCATTGGTCTGGCTTACGTGTGACTCCAGACCCACAGCAAGTTGACTTTTAACTGCCCTCTGGGAAATTGGGGAAGGGCGATAAATACTGGTCTAATCAGCGATGCCCTCATCCCATGAATGAATAGAAAAGAAAGCTATAGGAGATGTGCAATAAATGAGATTGAAAGCACGAGTAACAGGAAAGTGGCCAGGGCATGCAGAGTGGGACGTACTCAGCTGGTGGGACCTGGATGTGTCTGCATCTCCCAAGGAGCAGTCCCTTCTTCTGCTGCAAGGCCAAGCATTCTCTCCTTGTTGGGGCTGAGGAATCTAATGTCAGGCAACCTCCACCCCTGTGTCCTTTGTCTATCCTGTTATGGGCTGTCTTCTCCTCTTAGGGGAGAAAGTAAGAGGAATGAGTGAGATGATAATGAGTGGCACGGCTGTTGGTGCTGAGGTGTTTTGAAGGACTGAAGAGGCTGTGGGAAGGGCATACAGAGTTAGTACTGTGGGTGTTTGGAGTGGGAGAAACAAGACCAAGTGAGGGAAGGTGTTGCAATGCAATCAGGAGAGTGACAGAGCATGAGCCTTGGTGGGAAGTGGGTGCTTTTCCAGAGACAGAGTGAGTGCGAGGTGGTTGAGAGAAGAGTTTGGGAAAGGCGAGCACTCAGGTTGCTGTAAGATGGAGTGGAGGTGGTATTGACCTTCTTCCTGTCTGTTCCTCTGCACCCAGAAAGAATGCTAATAAGGGTGACAATCTCAGACTAGGCTGGCAGGATCTCCTGTGCTGGTCCTTTAGTAAGAGGTCACCTCTCCCTTGCACGACCCCATCTCCCGGGAGCTCCAGGACCCTGTCAAAGAAACACAGTACCATATTCCCTTTGGAGATAGCAAGAACTGCAAATGCTGGAGTCAGAGTCAATACTGTGTGGGACTGGAGGAACACAGCAGGTTAGGCAGCATCAGAGGAGCAGGAGAGTCGATATTTCAGGCCTGTACCCTTCATTAGGAGTCATTTGAGTCCTGATGAAGGGTCTAGGCCCAAAATTTTGACTCCCCTACTCCTCTGATGCTGCCTGACCGGCTGTGTTCTTCCAGCTCCCCATTGTATTGACCCATCTTCTCTTCCTTTGTCATGTTCAGACTCTGGTTTTTGACCAAGCAGGGCAGCATTTGAATCTGGATGCACAGCGAACCTTATAGATATCAAGGGCTCCAGGAATGCCAGTCTTCCAGCGGATGTCTGCTAGATGGCAAGTTGTTGTGGACAATAGTGCATGCTAAGGTGGGGCAGAAATTGGATGAGAGCAGTGCCATAAGATGTGGCGACAAACTCGCTAGGCCTCATGGTGAGATTTCCCCCGGCACCACCTGTACTTCCCTGAAGAAACACAAGGGTCAGCCCACAATTTTTTTTTGTATGCTACATTTTTCCCCCATCCTAGATGTCTTTTTAATTTATTTGAACACTTTTATCTCCTGGTTACAAAATACTGACAATCGGGAACCACAGTTTCTGTTTGACCAATGGTCAAGAATCATCCAATTGGACATTGAAGAGTCTGTTTGCTTTCTGATTGGCTGTTTGTACGATATGGAACCAGCAATGAGGTGGTGGGGCAATTTAAGGTCATGTGATGACATCTCCTGGAAATTGACCAACTGGAGATGGTGACCTGAGTGCTCACCTTCCCCCTCACTGTGGGGTTGATTTGTTGATACGTGAATCAGTTTGGATATTCACTCTTATTGCTAGACAATCGTAAAAAAAAAATGAACATGGAATTACTGAGTGTGGATGTTTCTCAAGAAGGGTGGAGAGTTGTGTGTTTAACGAAAAATGTGGTCCTTTTTTCTCAGAAAGAGGAGCCATTCACCCTCGCAGTGGATGTTGGATGTGGCTCAGGTCAGAGCACCAGGGGATTGGCTCCTCACTTTGAAAAAGTGGTTGGAATTGATATGAGTGAAGCTCAGGTTGAAGAGGCCAAGAAGATGGATAGATCTGATAATGTATCTTACAGGTAACCATAGTCATCTCAAGTTTTTTCATTGAAACTACAACAACTAAAAGTACAGTCTTGTCCATTTTGTTGAGAGAGATTCATTTTAATTTTGAAAGATTGATCACGTTCAGAGGGATCTAGCCTAATAAAGTTCATGGCCATAGGATTTCTTGATGGATTTTAATAAACCTAAATTGCCCTATTGGATTGCCTTTGAGGAAAGACTGGATGGGCTATGCCTGTATCCTCTGGAGTTCAGAAGAGTCAGAGATGACTGAATTGAAACATATAAGATCCTGAAGGGACTTGACTGAGTGGATATTGAAAGAATATTTCATTTTGCGAAAGCATCAAGAGCTAAAGGTTATAGTTTAAAAATAAGGGGATGTCCATTAAAGTAGATGAGGAAAGATTTTTTCCTCTGAGTGTTGAGTCTTTGGATTTTACTTCCTCAAAAGTCAGTGGTTGTGGAACCTTTAAATATTTTTAAGGTGGAGGAATATTACTAGGGGGATAAAAGATTATCAGGGGTATGCAGGAATGTAGCAGTAAGGTTAAAATCAGATCAACTATGATCTTATTGAATGTAGAGCAGGTTTGAAGGGCCCTGTGGTCTACTCTTGTTGTTTGTATGTAAATGGAAGGTAATAGGAAATGTGAATATTAGATACAGATATGCCAAGATATCATTAGCACTGATGAAAAAGGATTGGATGTGATTAATGGTCATGGGCTCAAAGTATCTATTCAGAATGGTACAATTATCAGCAGTCCAGCACCGTTCTTCATATTGAGGTAATTTGATTATGAATTCAACAGTAATCCCTTATAATTTATAGATATAGCCTCCATTGGAACATGAACAATGGTGGACTGGACAAAACTCACTGGGCTTTTATTTAGTAATTCACCGGATCTGGGTGTTGCTGGCTGTGTCCATTTGACCTATCTCGCACAACTGTAAGGCCTTGTCCATCACGATATATACACTTACTGCTCATCCAAATCCATGTGATCTGGAAGAGATGAAACACCAGATAAACCCACACCAAATGGTGGGAAATCAGAGAACTTCCTTTGTGATGTCTTTCAACTGGTTGGAGCAAATTGTGCTGTCTCTTCAAGCGAAGGCTTATTGAGCCACACACTAAACAGGCAGTGGCAAAGCCTCCCATGAGACTTAGCCTGAAATGAAGATCTTACAGACGGAGATCCCACCAATCAGAGGCTCTTGTGCTCAGCGCCACAGAGGAGCCTGTGGCTGCTGGCAGAAAAGCATCCCTGGAGTCCCAGAATCATTGGAGGTTTTGGCACTGAGGTAGCTGATTTGTGGTGGTTTAGGCGAGGGAGTTCTCTGGTGATCAAGGTGAGATGGGGGGGCAAGAGGGTCAGAAGCAAAGGCAGGCAGTGACTTCCATTGGCAAGACCCTGCTCTTGTTCAGTTCTACAATCGCCAATATCCTTGCGGTGATAAGCTGCCTGCACATTGCTATATTGTGAGTATGGGGTCGAACTCCAATTAGTCTCCCAAAATACTGCTGCTTTATGGACTTTTCTGCAGGACTTCTCATGTACAGCTTGATCTCTGCCCATATTTTCACAAGAATATATTAGAGTTTTTGCTCCTTAATAGCTTTTACTGTATAATCATGTGACACTAACATCAACATTACAGATGGTGCGGATATCAATCTGGACATGTTGCTTGGTGATGGGCCTGCCTGCAGCCGGATTAATCCCTGAGGAGGTTGGCTGTGGCCCTTAACTAGCCACCTCAAATGGCGGTAGGGTGAGAAGGTCAGCCAGAAGAGGGAAGACTTCAGGGTTTAGATGTACCACTGGCTTACCTAATATAAGTGCTCTTTCTGTCCCCAAGTCCACCATCTCCTCTGGGAATGGAGGATATCTGGGGTAAGAGGCTTTAGCTATCGGAAAGCACTAGAGCAAGAGGAAATTATTACCTTTAAACAAAGATGGTTAAAAGGAAAACTGATAGAAGTGCTTGAAATTACAAAGGATGCAGTATGTTAGACAATTAACTATCTTTATTGGTCCATGAGTCGACAATTTGTTCGTTCAATTGAAAATCATTTGAAGGAAAATGAATTAAGATTTAAACACAGAGTAATTAGGTCATGGAAAGCATAAAGAGATTGGGTTTGTTTTTGACCAGGAGAAAGCCGAAGGGTGACCTAAAATTATAAAATGGTTTGGTTAAGTGTTAGCACTCACAACTGGTGATGGGGGGATAAAACAAACAAATCACTACGGTTTTTTTTCTTCTATTAGCTGCCAGTAGATCACCTGTGTTAACAATTGAGTATTTTACGTGCATTAGAGCAATTCTATCTGTGAAAGATGAAAGAGAAGGAGAGGCAGCTAAATCAAAATAATTTGGAAGGGGAGATAAAGCACTATACTGCCTGTAGTGCTGGCCTCTCTCTAAAGGCATTGAGAATATTGGTGGGAAAGGTCGAGTCACCATAGTCCCACTTTGTCATCAGAGATAGACAACTGGCATTGGTTTAACCTGAGGGTCACCACTCCTCAATTGGGGGGAAAATGTTCAGAAGGAGGTCCTCCATGGATTCCTCAGCTGTTACAGGAATTGAATCCACGCTGTTGACGTCACTCTGTGCAAACCAGTCATCCTGTCAACTGAGGTAACCAACCCCTAAAGAAGTGACTTGACTCAGTGTGGTGAGAATATGAGACTCATTATCACCGGGACTAATTGAAATGAATGGTATTGATGCATATACCTAGACAAACATTTGAGCCATTAGGAAACAGGGTTAAAATGATACATTCAGATGTGAGGAGATGGAAGGACCCTCAAGCAGGGCATGAAGACTTGGTCCGAATGGCCTGTTTCTCTGACGTATCCTATCTTAAAATAAAGAATGGTGAGTTCAGAATCCTTAGTCCCTTTTTTTATTTGAAATGAATTACTATTTGCTATGGGAGGAAAAAGTCCAAAATTATTTGGAGCACAGGAGTGAGACTACTTGGAGGGCATTTTTAGAGTCAGCACAGTCAGAATGTGCTGAACAGCTTCTGTCTGTGCTATTAAATTCTATTAAGATAATTCTACATGGGTTTGGATTGTCAGAACTTCCTATCATCTGTTTGCCTTTATCACAGATGAATTAACTCCTGAGAAGCGAGACGTACCTGGAATAACATTAAACATCTACAGTGAGATTGAAGCTGTTGTATTCCTGTGTTTCTTGATTCACTTCACAGACAGGGCTGGGCGGAGGAGCTGGATTTCAAGGATGGTTCTGTTGACCTGATAACTGTGGGAGCAGCAGCCCAGTGGTTTGACTTGGAGAAGTTCATGAAGGAAGTTGACAGGGTTTTAAAACCCAAAGGCTGCCTGGGTCTGTATTGCTATACAGTTCCCTGTATACTGAATTTTGATGACTGTTCTGAAGCCCTGGCCCAGATTATCCAAGACGTAAGTATTCTGGGAAAAAAAAGACTTGCCTTCATATAGCAACTTTCACATCCCAAAGCACCAAAGCCAAAGAATTGTAGTCACCATTGTAATATGGCAGCCAATTTGTACACAGCAAGCTCCCACAAATAACGCTGTGGTATTGAGCAAATAGTCTCTGTTGGTGCTGCTTCAGGAATAAATATTGACCAGACCACTAAGAGGGAGTCGCAAGCTCATCTTCAAGGGAAATTCCTCAGTCAGTCCCAGTTTTTCACACAATGTCCCATTATCCTGACAGCTTATTTCCAAATTTCTCAGCGGTCCCAGTTTTTGGATTCCCTGAGGTCCCTGTCCTTTGTCCTGACTCACATAAAATATTTACTGTTCCTCCCACCCATAGAGCACAGCACAAGGTACTTTGTATAGTCTGGGATTCAGAATTATGGAGGGGAGGGGGAGTGAAAAACGAGTGAATACTTCCTGGTTACATTCCCTTGACTTTGCAAGAACACTTTAGCAGCCTTTCCTTTCAAAAGGGACTGAGATGAGGGACTATACTCTCTCAAATGGTGGGTGTATAAGTCCATAAGACGTAGGAGCGGATATAGTCCATTCAGTCCATTGATGTGGCTGTGGTATTCAATGAGATTGTGGCTGAACTATGGTTGATGTTTAGGGGGTGGAGGCACCTTCAGCCACTCTGCCTTGAGGGATAAGCTCGGGATCTTCCTCAGCCACATGGCCAGTCACTTGACTCTGGATCCACATCAAATACAGGGAAAAAGAGGGGAGGGTGTGGGTCAGAAGGGAGGAACACAGGGCAAGGGATTGAGTTGTAGGAGATACTGAGGGTAATTTATCCACATGGTCGCCATGAGCAGCTGGAAGGGGAATCAGTCTCTGGTTGATGACTGAAGATTGACTCCGGATAACTCAACTGCAAGTTGCACTTAATGAGGTAGTCTGATGCCACGCTTCGGCAGACTGGGAATGGTAATGGACAAGTTTGATTGAGCCATGCCAAGTTCAACCAAGCTTCTTTTTGAAAGGTCCTGTACTATCTTCCTGGGTGCTTTTGGTGCAAAGACAATGTCAGATGCTTAAGGTACAGTTGTTAATTTAAAATCCATCTTCTAGCTGAAAGTGACTATTGTTCAAATCCAATGTGCAAATGAAAATAAAGAGACTTCAAATTGGAGATTATTGTTAGTCTTGTCACTGTGCAGTGTTATGGACCAGACCAAAACCTCTCAAAACCTATCAAGGAGATAGCCAGACACTAACCTTTATCTTATTTAAGGGCAAGTGTAAGGTGCTGTTTTCCAGATGTGATTTGATTCGTCAGTTAAAATACAAACAAAATGAGAAGAATTGGCATAACTTTAACTCTTAAAAGACTTAATAAAAATAACATTATTTAACTACTGCTCATCAACTGTTCCAATATAGCAACACCCCATAAACACACAGGCAAATTCAGCAAAACATTTTACACAGAGAGTGGTTCACATGGGGAATGAACTTCCTGAGGAAGTGCTGGATGTGGGTACAATTACAATGTTTAAAAGACAATTGGAATGGATACATGAGTAGGAAAGGTTTGGAGGGCTATGGGCCAGGAGCAGGCAAGTGGGATTAGTTTACTTTGGGATTAAGTTCAGCATGGATTAGTTGGACCAAATGGTCTGTTTTCGTGCAGTATTACTCTATGCCAACACCCCTCTTCAAGAAGACAGAACAAATCGCTCTTAAAGGCACATTTTGTCACAATTATACAATTAAGAATTAGTTAGAAGAATTCCCATCAGTGAGTTTCTGATATGGTATAACTGGGGGACAATTTAATAACTAACTAAACCAGGTGATCTTGACCAATCTGGATTAAGACATAGGATAAATGGCAGTGATTCCTCCATTGGATTCATTTCCTCAAGAGGATGAAGCTTGAGGGACACTGTCAGACATGATATTGTTGCTTTAGAAGATTTATGCAATTCTCAAAAAGTAACAAGGGACAATGATGGAGTTTCCTGCTGCTTGTATGGGTGAAATCAGGCACACAGTTCATTCCTAACCCTCAAAATGATATTTCCTGACCAAGGAGAATCAAATTCTACTGAGGCTGTACTGTGGTCAGCGTCAGCCTCGGTACAAAATGCTAATTAAGATAAATGGATCCAATGCCAAATGGCACATTTTCAAGGAACCCTGTCACTATGTCCAGTCCACGTCTCTGCTCATGCCCAACTCCCTCCACGATCTCACCCCGCTCTGTTTTCTGTAATCTCCTCTAACTCTACACGTCCCTGAGATCCCTGTTCTCTGGGAGCATTCCCAATTCTCACTGATTCGTCATACCTTCAGCTCTCAAGTCTTAAGCCTGGAATTCCCTCTTTAGACCTCTCTGCTTCATTTTGTCTCTCTCTCCTCCATTAAGATGCTCCTTAAACGTGCTTTTGCTCACCTGCCTGAGTATCTACAAGGGGCAGGGACTTTCTTATACACAGGAAATAATTGCAAGTTTAAATCTCTATCATGAATAGAGTCCAACTTGTTACTCACACTGGATGTCAAGGATAAATGGACATTGATCGATTTGATGTCACGTGTGTATCCCCGACGTCTTGGTGTCACAGTTTATGCACTCTGTTGATATTCACCAATCGTGCATACAGACTGTATGGCCATGTAAGAATTTGCATGTTACCTGCTTGCAGAGATGGTAACACAGCTCCCAATATTTGATATGCCGCAGCGCAAGGTATATGATGCCCCCACAGAAAGTCACGTTACACCATGGTCTACTGAAGAACAGAAAAATTATCTCCCTTGTAACTTCCCCAAGGACTTCTCCAGCTCACAATTCAATTTAGTGTCTGCAGCTTGGCCTCAGTAATCAACTGACAGATATTAAAGGGGTACCTTCATTCTGTCACTCAATTTGAAATGACAAACCTTCTCACTAATTTGTCCTCAAGGTCCCCAAATCCTTGGAAAATCCAGCCTTTTTTTTCTGTAAGCCACAATCTGTAACCTTTAACCTTGACCTTTCAAGGAGTATTACCTTTCTTTCCAAACAGGGCTGATTTCTTTTACCTGGAGAGCAGCCTGTATAGAGACAAGGTTTCCTCCCACATTCCTCCATGCCATTTGTTAACAAAAGTATCTGTGTAAACAATAGTTAATTCATAAAAATAAAGAGCTTAATAAGCTTAAATGTGTGTCTAATCACCAGCTGCTGCCCCATTCAGTTTTCTGCCTGTGTCTCAATCAACTCAAATTTTTTGAAAAAACAAATGTCATTTCATGAGATAGGCGAAGGTTCGTGCCCTGAATCCAGCAAAGACAAACACATGTAGTGAGCATCATGATGCTGCATAGGCCATGGGTATATCTAGTTTTGCAGTGATGACAGTGCAGTCCAATGGAAGCTGATGTTGCAGCAGTTGCATCCTGGTTTTCAATGAAGGAATTATTTCAGATAAGAATTGAATCTGAGCATGTTTGAATATGCAGTTAGTACAGTTTAATTTAGACCTTTCATCCAATGTTCTAATTCTTTCCATTGTATGTTCTATTTGCAGCTGTTCATAGAACTCAAACCCTATGAGACCATAGCAACAAAAAGGGTCTGGAATGAATACAGTGATGTGTTTGATGCTATCACTTTCCCTGACAAAGAGAGGTAAAAGTATAGCACACTGTTAATACCAATCTTCAGGAACCATTTAAAATGGAATCATATGTTTGCTGAGATGATGAGAGATTTCTTCACCCAGAGAATGGTGAGCCTATGGAATTCTCTGCCACAGAAAGCAGTTGAGGTCAAAACATTGAATATTTTCAACAAAGAGCTGGATATAATCCTTAGAGCTAAAGGAATCAAAGGATATGGGGAGAAAGTGGGAACAGATTACTGAGTTCGATGATGAGGCATGATCATATTGAATGGCAGAGCAGGCTTGAAGGGCTGAATGACCTACTCTTATTTTCTGTGTTTTTATTTTTCTTGTTTTCTGCACTGGATCCTGTATAGATCATTAATTACTCTATTTCACATTAACAATGAATCATACCCCTGGTACCAATCACCAAATTAGTGGGACCAGAACCAGCATAGATGGATTACAACTCAGAAGGATGCCATTCAGCCCATCGTGTCTGTGCTAACTCCTGCAACTGCAAATCAATCGATCCCACTCCATTGCTGTTTCCCGTGGTCTGGCACTTCCTCATTTAACCTTTAGGTGTTTGTCTGATTCACATTGAAAGCAGTCAGTTCTGCCAGTGTTGGAATATTGGAATAAGGTAAACAGTGTTCCAGCTCTGAGATGGTACACAACTGGATAGATTTGGAGGCTGATTCCTTGCAAACATAAATGGTTGGCAGATAGTTATTGAGGCATCGGGGCTGGAGGCACATGAAGAGGTCCCAGCTAAAGATACCCTCAGGATGTGTGGGCGGTATTGTCCTGAGAATCTACGGTCCTCAGTGCCATTTCCTTCAGATGAGTGAGGCACAGTATTACCACGGACTGAGGATGTCCCGGGATATTGTCACAGGAATAAATCAACTGCTGGAGTAGGACCTGAGGGATGAGGAAATGGGTGGTCAGTCTATTCCCATCATTGTCAAGGTGATAGTTATGCACAAACTTTGCACAACTAGCTCCTTCTAAAGATCCCCTGGGGACCTGTGTGGGATCTCACAATCCTCAACCCACTCCAGGTAGGATTGTATTTATTCTGTATTTCTGGGGTGCATTTACAATTTGCATGAGGATCGAAGGCAATGCAAGATTGTGCTTGGTGCTGTGAGATGCAACCTCAGTGTGATAATCCGGGGGCTACCCCTCTCTGCTCTCCCTTTCCCACAGCTACTGCCAACACCTCCAACCCCTTCCCACCCCTGACCCTCCACATTCCTTCCTTTCTGGCACTCCCTGTCAATTCCATCAAAACTGAGCTTTCACGCATTCTCACTCACTACTTTCAATTACAGCTTCGTCTTCCAATATGACCCCCTCAACTCCAGCCCTACAGCTTAGTCACACCAACAGTTGTACTCCCCTGTCTACCCCCTGCGCTCCTACCCCCATTAAGGTCACTGTGATTGTGACCTTTTCATGACCCTCACCCCTACACCTATGCCCTCCAATGTACGACCATCTCCCCACCTTACCTGTCAAGCTGCCCCCTCCTTCACAGTTATTAACCCCTCTTTACTCTAGCATGATGTCTTCAATCCCCACACTTTATTTCCCCAACATCCCTATTGTAGCAACGTCCCCTGATATCCACCCCTTTACTTCCATTGCGCTAACTGCCAGTTGCACAAGCCAAACAGAGACATGCCAGGGAATACAAGGAGGCCTGGTATTCTAACCAGAAGTCCATCAACAAACCCATTGAATTAGACCCTGTGTACTAACCACTGAGAAACAGAACCGGAAGTGGTACCAAACACTTCTACAAACTGAGGCATATAAATAACAAGTGGGACAGAACACCGATGTTTCACCAGAGGCGCACTGACCATGTTACCTAGCAGAGTGACAAAACATTTGCAATGAAACCCACTGGCTCGGCACGCATGTCCACAACCTCAGCAAGAGGATTCACTCTGAACACAGCACCAAGAGGGAGGCAGCAGTGATCAGTGGGAAGTGATTTCACGATGAACACAGCATGGAGAGGGGAGGCAGCAAGTTTAAAAGTGCAGTGAGGGGGGGAATAGTTTCATTCTGAAAACAGCACCAAAACAGTAACAGACAAGTTTAAAAAGAGCATGGTAACTAGGGAGTGGCTTCATTCTGAATACAACACCAAGAGTTGCTGAGTGTGAAAAAAATCCAAGAGTGTCATCACAGGAAATCTGTAAGTTTATTAGTTGGTGGGGAGCTGATGTAGGGAACAAGTCTGAATTCCTTAAAACTTAAAGAAAAAGTTATTTATAAAAGAAGAACAGTTACTTGGATTTCAGGAATGCTGCAAAGATGAGGTAAAATTAAATCATGTCAGAGTAAAACAAAATAATAATATAAAACAATAGGAAAATAAAGTTGTCACTAGAAAGTTTTCATTGTGAGTTGATATTTTAAGGGTAACAAATAGTTTTCAGAATTACGGAATGGTAGCTCTGCAAGGAGAAATGGAGTTTATGTCCTGTAGTATGAGTGAAGTCATAGACATACCATGTCTCAAACACGTCTGCAAGAACTGTCAGCAGTGCACACAAGCTTGAGCTCTGGGCTTTGAAATTTAAGCAGCATCTGGGGTCACATTTGTGCACCCACGACATAGAGGGCTATGTGGGTAGAATGTATAGGAAGGTGGTCACACTGAATTTAGAAATGCACAGGTAGGGAAGGGATAACTGACAAGTGGCAATCTAAGAAAACCAGGCAGATAGTGTAGGAATCTCCTGAGTCCATCATGCTTGCTAATTACTATCCCAATTTGGAAGCTAGTGAAGGCGATGGCTCATCGTGTGATTGCAGTCAAAACCAAGCCCATTACATCACAGTTATATAGGGAGGGGGTGTGGAGAACAAGAATGGATGGGTATTGCATTGTCAAGGGATCATAAGGGGCTTCTGCAGATGAAACTTAATTCCAGGACGATGTATTGCCTCCCTGGTGCCAAGGTTAAAGATGTTGTGGAGTGGCTGTGGGACATCCTTCTTGTGGAGGTGGATCAGCATTGTCCACATTGGTACCAATGACATGGGTTGTAAAAAGATCAAAGTACTGAAAGCAGAATTCAGGCAGCTAGAAAGGAAATTAAAAGGCAGCACCTCAATGGCTCTAATCTCTGGATAACTTCCAGTGCTACGTGCTTGTGAACGTAAGAACAGAATTGGTCAATTGAACAAGTGGCTGGAGAATGGATGTAGGACGGAAGGCATCAGATTTCTGAGGCATCAGGACTATTCCGGTATGGGCATGACCTGATAGGTATCCTGCATGGAGGTTTGCTGGTGCTGTTGGTGTTGGTTTAAACTAGATTGTCTAATATGTGAAAAGGAAACATTTGTCTAAGGAAAAGGTGGGTTTGTTCAAAGCAGAGTCAGGAGATGAGGGAAATGAAAGAGATGCTAAATGACTGTGTTCACTGAGGAAGATGCCAGAAATCTCCCAGAATTAGAAATCTAAGTGATTTAGGAAGAATGAGGAGTTGGGGGAAATTAGTAAGGGGGGGGGGTGGACACATCTTTGGACTGTGGGAGGAAACCAGATTACCCAGAGGAAACCCACACAGACACAGGGAGAATGTGCAAACTCCACACATACAGTTGCCCGAGGGTAGAATTGAACCCAGGTCCTTGGTGCTGTAAGGCAGCAGTGCTAACCACCGAACCACCATGTTGCTCTGTCTCTGTCACAGAGTGTTGAAGGATGTGGCTACAGAGTTGGTGCAGACTTTGTAATTGTCTTTCAACATTCCATAGATTCAGGAAGTTTCCTGAAGATTGGAAGTTTGCAAATGTCACCCCACCTTTTAAGAAAGGAACAAGAGAGAAAAAAAGGAAGCAGGAAAGTAGAGACTAGTCAACCTTACATTAGTTGTAGGGAAAATGATCGAATTTATTAAAAAGGATCTGATGAATGGACACTTGGAAAGAAACAATCTGATTGGGCATCGTCAACATAGGGTTGTGAATATAAAATTCTCTTTGACAAACTTGTTGGAGTTTTTTGAGGGTTTTTTGTTACTAACAAAATCAATAAATGGGAGTCAGTGTTTATTTGGATTTTCTGAAAGCTTTTGATAAGGTCCCCACAGAAAGTTCAGTAGAAAAATTAAACTGTAGAGGAAAGGGAGTAATGTAGTTGTGTGGATTAATGATTGGCTAATGGACAGAGAAAACAGATTATGAATAAATGGATCGTTCTCATGTTGGCAGACTCTGACTATTGGGATGCTGCAAGAATCAATACTTGAACCCCAGCATTTCAGAATACACACCAAAGTTTTCAACAAGGGAACCAAATGCAATATTTCCAAATTTGTGGATGATACAAAGCTATGCAGGAATGTGTGTTATGAGGAAAATGTAAAATGTTTTCAGGTGGTTTTGGGCAAGCTTGGAGAGTGGGCGAGAACATGGCAGATGGAATATAATGTGGAAAAATATAAGGTTATTCACTGTGGTAGGAAAAAACAGGCTTGCAGAGTATTTTGTTAAATGATGAGAGGGTGGAAACTGAGATGTCCTTGTCAATAAGTCACTGATGCTAATGTGGGTGCGTCAAATTCTTAGGAAGGTTAACATTCACTTTTATTGTAAGACAGTTTGAGTATGGGAATATTGAAGTCTTGCTTCAGTTGAATAGAAGCTTAGATAGATTGCAACTGGAGTATTGTGTGCAGTTCTGGTCTCCTTATCTCAATAAGGATATTATTGCTAAAGAGATATTATTGAAAGGATTAGACAGCTTAGTTGCAGGCCAGATGTTCCCCCTGGTTGAGGAGTCTAGAACCAAGGGGCACAATTTAAAAAAGAAGCAGGATGTCATTTAGGATTGAGGTGAGGAGAACTTATTTTACTTGGGGTGGGGGTTGGGGAGAGGAGAGGTGAACCTGTGGAATTCTCTACCACAGAGGGCTGTGGAAACTCAGCATTTAAATATATTTGAAGTGAGGTTGTTAAATCTTTGATTATCAATTACATAAAAGGGTACATGGTTAGTGAGAGGATAAGAGGAAGTGTTTGATTAACCATGAACATATTCAAATTGTGAAGCGGACTCGACATGCTGAATGGTCAACTCCTGTTTCTACTTTACTAAGTTCTGAGCATAGTTCCGTGCAGCAACCTTTCACCCCTTTTCCATTAACTGCTGACAACTGTGACCAGCTACCTGGCTTTGTGTCTGCACTGAAAGTCAAGGCAAAACAGAAGCACTGTGAGTCTTTGAGCTCTGACTGAGGGACAGAGCACTAAAAGGCAAGGCAAATTGGGGGTTCTGTCATTGATAGCTGGTCACAAAAGCTGCATTTGTATAACCTCTTGGTTCCATATTGTCTGCAACTAAAACTCCAATTACTGCTTGTTCACAGATATTTACGATGCCTGCTATGGATGTCACATTATTTGCTTTTGAAAACATGTAGTACTCTTGCAAAATATTGGTTTTAAAACAGTTCTTTCTCACTTCAGTTCACAGTTTTTTAAAGACATGATCCTTACAACAGATGTGCTCAGACAAGTCAAAATGGATTCTATGGATAATTAACAGAATCCAAAGAAGCAAATCACATAGTAAAATGTTTAAGTTGCAAGTTTGCATACCTCTCAAGGTTCATTGAATGAATAGCAGATGGAGGTCTCTGGATTTTCAGATGAGTTGCTGGATAAATTTTTGTAGAGGCAAATTTCTGCAGGTGAAAATGACATAGTCTGTCTCATGGAGCCTCTGTTGACTAAGTTGTTAAGCAAGGGTTTGTTCTTCTGGTTGAGAAATGGGGGCTTTCATTCTAGACTGCCTGATTTCTGGTAGTTTCTCGGAACAACAAAGTTCTTTGTCTGAAATCAGTTTTGATCACGTGACTAGATTAATTCATACTTCTGTTGTTCTCACAAATGTTTCACATTAAAGGCCACTGCCACACAATGGAACATGAACAGTGGCTTGTAGGAAACTGGAATCTTTGCAGTTCTTTGTTAAATGCTGAACTTGACACAATATCTAGAACGTGACAACTGATTTTGAGTTTTGGAAAAGAGCAGCCAATGAAGAGGATATGTAAAGTCACAAGTGGTTTCACATTGTGAGTGATTCAAGGGAGGGCATTCCACACGTGGTCATTTACATTTTAAGAACACACCAGAAGCATGTTAATTCTTGGTTTGTCTAGAAATCACAATAGGTCACCTGACCTTTTGGCAGCCATTTTTTGATGTATATTGTCTACTTTTTTAAGTCAACTTTTAAAGAGTCCATTTGGACATTGTCTGTATCCTGAAAGCTAAGAATTTAATATCAATATTGGGTATGTCAACCCTTGTTAGCTTCCATTTTCAATCAAGCTTAACAGCCAATGATTTGACATTAATCCATCTTATTGGCAGTGATTAAACTGTCTTCCATACAACTTTTTGTGTACAACTTTTGCATACATATTTTGTATACAACTTGACAGTATCCCAGCTCCAGTCTACAAAGTTTAAGTGAGAATAATATTACCGTCTTTACACCATGGTTAAAATTAGGTTAGCAAGTGCCAGCATCTCTGGTCCGAGCCCTTGATTCTTCCTCCATGTGTCTGTGTGTCACAGAACTCACCTTGTTTATAAACCACTTTCTATAATCCCAAATCACTAAACTTCACAAGACCACTCACTGAATTACAGCCTTCACCAATTTGTCCAAGTCCAGAGCTAGTAAGTACATTGAAGTACATTGCTGTTGAAATGATTATCAGTGCAGATACAATATTAAAAAGTGACAACTTTTCCATGGCCTTGATTAATGTGTTTGAAAGTACCTCCAACCCCTTCCTTATCGTGTCTCAAGTTGGAGACTCTTCCTTGACTCCACAGCACATTTCCAAAGAGGGTTTGTGGCCCAATGCCCATGGGAAGGTGGTCACCTCTGCTTTGCTGTTCTGTTCCTATGACTTTTTCTTTGATTGTCCTGTTTCTCCAATTCTTTTCTCCCACTTTCTCAATGTTAGCCGCACACGCAGGGTGCAGGTGTTTCTTGGGTTAATACACATAAATATTCTTTACATTCCATGACATAGCTTTTAAATGAAATACTTCTCTTAATAAGCAAGGTGGTAGGTGCGCTACATCTTGTGCAGGGAGTTCTATGTCAACTTACATTTTTACTCACATGTTGTGGTCTGAAGCTGTGGATAGTGATGGTAGAGACTCTAATGTTCCTTCCACTGATGGCTGGCCAAGAACCTCTCCCACTTTAATTACTTCTGTGTGTTGGAAGGATTTGCCAGTTGATGCTCACGCTGTTTGACCACATTTTGAATAGATCTTCATTAACTATCGATGCCTGGAGAGTGACTTGAACCGAGAACCTCATCCTTATCTCAACACCCTCCAATGATACACAATAGATAACATCCTTAATTAGTATTTTATTCTGACATTAACAACACTTTCTTTATCTTAGAGCTGAAGACATTTATATCACATTGAAGAAACCTGTTTCATGGTTCATTGGATATCTGAGTTCTTCAGTTTTATATCAAACTTACCTGCGGGAAAAGATGGAAGATGCTAAGGCCTTCATGGAAAATACTGAGCAACGGTACAAATCTGCATGAAAGTAGCTGGTCTTTCTGATGATATTTAATTGTACCTAACACTGTGAAGTTACCTAAGGCTTCTAGTGACTTCCTGAGGCTGCTTTGTAACTGGGTTTAAAAAACTGCTGAGTTAACCCTAATTCATGTCAATGACTTTGATGGGTTTCTTCAGTTGTTTCCAAATCTAAGTTACGGTCAGTTACAGTCAGTGGGGATTGACAGATGAATTTGATGAAATATATAATCAGGCAAATTTTAACATAGCTAACTGTGTACACGAACATACAGGAGCAACATCTACAATGCATCTGTTCGGGCATGTCTACAAATAGCTTCAGGAGTCATTCCTCAAGATATTTTGTTTCGTCGTCATTTACTGACTATTTACTGACAGGAATTGAAAAGAAATTGAAAAGGAAATCTGTAATGATTATACATAAACTGAACTCACGTAGTGAAGAATTCACCCATACCGAGTTTGAGATTGAGGGTCAATCTGTGTTGAATTCTGAATTATCTTCTCACCTTTTAAACCTTTCTTTCCTCCTTTACTTTATGTCACATATTTATACTGGTACTCATTCCATCAGCTGCAATAACTTGCATTTTAACAAGAGTCAATCCTCAAGCCTTCACCTAGACTGAAACGTCAGTCAACTGAAGATAGTTACCGGGAGGAAACACTGTTTACAGGGATGTTCGTTTCCTGAAGTCATAGCCTCTTGATCTTGTTCACTCTTAACTGTTCTCTGAGATGGCCTAATAAACCACCAAAGCGTTAGGGATGATTAGAAAATGTTGACCTTAGCAGTGATAACCATCAAAGATTTAAAAAGCTCAAATTATTCTGGTATGCAAATTGTCATCCATCCGTTTTACATAGCGCAAGTTTAAAAAAACATCCAGTTTGTTTGGAATTTGCATCCTTTAACTCTCAGGCAAGTACCAGTGCGTTTAACTCTAACCTGATGTCTTCAGTAAGATATCAATTTCTCTGTGGACCTGGTATTGCTACCTGGGTGGTTTCTCATTCCCTGCCACATTCATGTCACAGTGTTGTCAGCAGGGCTGACCCTAGCTGACGTCTCATCATCTGAATACGCATGGGATCTTAGGGGCAGGAGTAGGCCATTCAGCCCCTCAAACCTTCTCATACTTAGTAAGATTATGACCGATCTGATTGTGGTCTTCACTCCATTTGCCTGTTCACCTCATCCTTAAAAGCCCTCATTTATCAGAGATTTGTCTCAATCAGCCTTGAATATATTCCATGACGCGGCCTCCTCGGTGGACAAGTATTAAACAGACTAAAAATCCTCTGAGAAATTCCCCTCATCATCATCCTAAACAAGAACATCCCTATTTTTAAACTGTGCCCCCTAGTTCGATACTCCTCAGTGAGAGGAAACATGATCTCAGCATCTATTCTGTCAAGCTTGCTCAGAATTTTATGTTTGAACAAGAACACCTCCCTATTTTAAAACTCCAAAGAATATCAGCCCAGCTTGCTCTACCTTCACTCAGAAAACAGCCTGTCATCTCAGGATTTACCTAGTGAATCTTGCTTGAACTGCCTCCAAAGCAAGTGTGCCCCTTCTTAAGTAAGCGACAGCAGATATAGACACTGGTAACAGTAATCTTGGTACTGTCCTATCAATGCCTTGTGTAGCTCGATCAAGACTTTCCGACTTGCATAGCCCACCCCCTTACAATAAAAACAACATTCCAATTGCCTTCCAAATTACTTACTGTACGTCAGTGTTGACTTTCTATGATTGATGCACACCACACATTGATTTGATTTATTATTGTCACATGTACCTAGGTACTGTGAAAAGTTTTGCTTTGCATGCAGTACAGGCAGATTATACCATGCAATGTGCATTAGGGTAATAGAACAGAGCAGAGGTTGCAATCTTATGGCTGCAGAGAAGGTGCACAAAGTCGAGATCACCATTAGAATTGAAATTTGAGAAGTTGTTTCAGAAGTCTAATAACAGCGGGGAAGAAGCTGTTCTTGAATCCATTTGAAAATATATACAAACTTATATAATCTTCCCGTTATAATGGGTTCTTTAATTAGGTTGGTTGCTTTCTGAGGCAGCAGGAAGTGTAGATGGAGTCAATGGATGGTAGGCTGATTTGCTTGATGGACTGGGCTGTGTTCATGATTCTCCGTAGTTTGGTCTTGGGAAGAGTAGTTTTCAAACCACGCTGTGAGGCATCCATATAGAATGCTCTCTATGGTGCATCTATAAGAATTGGTAAGAGTCCTCGTGGACATGCCAAATTTCCTTGGCCTCCTGAGGAAGTAGAAACGTTGTTGTGCCTTCTTACGCATTGCATCGAAATGGGTGGACCAGGACAGATTGTTGGTGAGCATCACTCCCAGGAACTTGATGCTCTTGACTATCTCCGCCTCAGCATTGTTAATGTAGACAGGAGTGTGCCCTCCACTCTGTTTCCTGAAGTCAGTGATCAGCTCCTTCATTTTGCTGAAGTTGATGGAGAGATGTGTGAACAGATACAGATAATTTGAAATGGATGAGAGGGGCTTAGATTGGGAACGGCAAAGAGTTTGAGATTAAGAGGTAGGTGAATAGGTTGCAATAAGGAGGGAGCAAAGCTGCTTGGTTGTCATTTGAGGAGTCATAGGGTTATGGAAAGCATGGAAATAGACACTTTGGTCCAACCAGTTCTATCATGAACATAATCCTAAACTAAACTAGTCCCACCTGTCTGCTGTTCATAGAATCCCTACAATGTGGAAACAGGCTCTTCAGCCCAACAAGTCCACCGACCGTCACAGCATCCCACCCAGACCCATCCCCCATAACCCATCTAATCTACTCATTCCTGAACACTATGGACAATTTAGCATGGTCAATCCACCTAGCCTGCACATCTTTGGACTGTGGGAGGAAACCGGAGTACCTTGACCCATATCCCTCCGAATCTTTTCTATTCATATTCTCATCTACGTTGTAACTGTGCCTGCATCCTCTGGAAGTTCAGTCCACACGCAAACTACCCTCTGTGTTTAAAAAAAAAATTGACCCTCATGCCTTTTTAAAATCTCTCTCCTCTCACCTTAAAAATATGCCCCCTTATCTCAAAATCCTCCATCCTAGGGAAAAGACATTGTTAACCCTATCAATACCCTCATGATTTGATAAACCTCTGTAAGGTCACCTCTCATCCTCCTATGTTCCACTGAAAAAAGTCCCAGCCTATCCAGCCTTTCTTTATAACTCAAGCCCTCCATACCTGGTAAATCTCTTCTGAAGCCTCTCTAGCTTAATAATAGCCTTCATATAACAGGGCGACCAGAACTGGACACAGTAGTCCAGAAGAGGCCTCACCAGTGCCCTGGGACATTGGAAAACAGGCCATGTGAGCTCCTTGACACCCTCTGACCCATAGGGGCTACTAAAAGACATTTTACTATGTGCAGTCAGCAGCTCCCAATCTCCTTTAACTGCATTCCTGACCCTTGGAGAACCTGTGTAATAATAATGAATTTTAGGTCAAGCTTCTGGTTACACAGCGGGAACACAATTTAAGTATGTTAATAAAGATCACAGCACCCTCATATGACATCTTAGAATTACTGAAAGGATCCAGTACAGAAGACCATTCAGCCCATCTTGTCTGCAGTGATTTTGAATAAGAAGTGCAACTAGAACCACTTTTCTGATAGTATACTATGCCTCACAGCATGTGTGTGATTTGCCTTTAAGATACATGTTCTGGATGTCATCACTATACCATGGCATGTGACCTCATAGCATAAAGTTCTCAGTCTCCATCTTACTGAGTCCAGTCCTCTGGCAGCATTACATACTGATGGATGTGTGCTGCAGTACATCCGAATTGCTTAGCTCAGACATGCAAGTGTCTGAGATTGTAATGTACTTATGTAAATATCTGGAGTTGTTATTAAAGTTCATTGAATTCTTCAGTATTACATGACCCACATGTTATGTTCCTATTATGGGAGCTGACTTAAGAATCACAGTGTGATAACTGCAGATCAATATAGCTTGTCATTTCATATCACTCATAGCTATACACGTTGTTCCTATTCAGATAACACAATAGCCTTTCTGAATGCTTCAATCAAACCTGCCTCCACTGCATTCTCAGGTAGCACAATCCAGAGCTGAATCATTGTGTGCATGAGAGAATGTCTCCTTGTCTTCATTGTGTCTTTTTCCAACCTACCTTAAATTTGTGCCCCCTCATTCTCGATCCTTGTATATCTTGGGTTTAATTTTGGTAGCAGAGCTAGGTTGTTGCTCACAGATTTCTATTGACCGATCAGTCACTGAGTAATAAAGGGGGCAGCCCTCTGAGGAAGAACAATTTTGCCTCTCCACACCTTGATCTTTCTCCCATTCAATACCCAGCAGGCAGAAAATGGCAATTTGCACCAAATTGGCTTTGAGTGCAAAAAGACTTTTATTTATATCACACTTATCCTGCCCACCGGACATCTCAAGGACCTTCACAGCTAATGAAGTACTTTTAGAATGTGTTCACTGTTGTAAGGATGGAAACATGATAGCTAACTTGTGCCAGCAACTCCCGCAAACAACATTGTGAGAAAGTCCAGATCGTCTGGTTTTGTGATGTTGATTGAGGGATTTCAAACAAAATGCTCAGGACACTGGGGAGCACTCCTTTTCTGTGTTTACCACCACAACTGCAGTCAGAATACTCCCCGCCAGTTACCGTGATTATCACTGCACCACAACAGATGCTGAGGGAGCTGCCTTCATCAAAGCATAGGACCATCCATAATATGGAGCATTTCAAAGTGATTTTAACAACTGCAGGAATGTATATATTTTTTAAATTTACTCATGTTTCTCTGATGTGCAGAGTCTGAATGCGATCTTATTCTGTAAACTGAATGTCATGGTTCAGGATTATAATTTTCACAACATGGGTTGGCAAACTGGGGGGGAATGGTGAGGAAACCAAGGTGGTGTGGGGCAGCGAGCTGAACACAGGATGATGAACCAAGCTGGGGCAGCAGGTTGGGAATGAATGGGGCTGTAAGTGCAATGATTGATGTCAGTGCCACTATGAACAGCACTCAGTTTCACATTTGATGTGGAACACAGGATCATGGAGGTGGCATGGGGTGTCCGCTTTAATTCCTCTGTACTCACGTCCTGTGGCTTGAAGCCGAATCCTTAAAGGCAAGAGCCAACTGAGGCATAACTGACCAGGAAAATGACAGCAAGTAACTTCCATATTTTTAAGATTTTCATCTTTATGAAGGGATTTCAAGAGTTGTGTTGATGGATTGTGTTTCAAAACCAAATCTCTCGGTTTGTTTAAAAATAAAAGACCACAGGTTAAAGGCACTAACATGTGCGAATTCAGGTAGACCAGTTTGAGGCACAACACCATTCACAGTCTTGAATCGCCATCAAATCTGTGGTGAGGACAATTAAAATCCATAGAGAAATGGCATGGACTTGTTGGAAAGGGATTGGTTTCAAAAGAAAATCTCCAGACCAGAAACTTCCACTATCAGATTCCAAATGATCAGAAATAGAAGGATTAGAGGCAGAAGTGGGGTGGAACAAAAGATCGCAATATGCCATTGTAGGCCTGAATTTAAAAGCAAAATATGTGACAGCTCTTGTTTGACACTCAGAAGTAACTAAGAATGAGGTATCTCAACGCCAGCTGCCATGGGTTCTGGGTGTGTGTAGAATGAGTTAACAGTGATTCAGTACAGTGCAGAAAAGGTCCATTCAATCTACAGTGAGTGCACCAGCTCAATTATCTAGTCTGGTTCTTTTATTTAGTGCCAATTTCCTGCTTTTCCCACGTATCACTGCACACCGTCACTAGCCAAAGAGAAAACAATATCTTGTGAATGCCTCAGTTGAAAATTCACCAACTTCCATGATGTGATTTGAAACCGTATCCTCAGACCAGGTGTCCTAGATAACTAGTCCACTGACAACACCAGTGCAACACCTCACCTCAAGTTCAAGTACCACTTGCCCCAGGGGCATGTAATAACATTTTTGAGCAGGGTAATAAATCTGAAAGGAGAGTGGGGTAGGCTGAGTTCTGTCAATAGAAACAGTTTCCCCTAGCAGAAAGGTCAGTAACCAGAGGAGACTGACTGGTACAATTGGTAAAATTACAGGGTGAGATGAGGCAAGTTGCTTGTTCATGAACTAACTAGGTTGTGATCCAGAACACACTGCCTGAAAGGGCAGTGAATCACATTCAATAATAACTTTCAGAAGAGAATTTGATGAATTGTTGAAGGGAATTAATTCCAATGCAATGGGAAGAGTGCAGAAGGTGGGACTAACTACATTAAAGGACATGATGGGCTGAATATTCTTCCTACATTTCTGTGAATTTATTCTGTCTCTGAGAGTGTTCCACACAGTTGCATTGGTTTCTCTTGAGTTGAATGTGTTGAATGTGTTCTGTTGATTATATTTGATGAATTTTCTCTCTCTCTCTTTAGGCTTCTAAAGGCCATGGGAGTGTCCAGTGATACTGTTGTGGAATTCCGTACCAAATATTATTGTCTCTTGGCGAGCAAACCTGAGTGATGTTGTCAGGTATCCCTCCAGAACAGTTTGTATGACACATACTAACTTCTGTCAGCGAACCCTCTGACTCTCCAGGGATAGGATTTCAATCAGAAATGGGATCCAGTTTTAAAACGCACTAAATAGATGGATTCTTTGAGATGAAAGATGGCTATTTGAAAATCCATTTGATGTGGTCACCCAAAACCATTTTTTAAAATATAGACTAAACATGTGTCCCCTTTAAACAGCTCACATTCTTCAGATTCTGTCTCTTAAAAAAGGATGAAAGTATTGTCCTATGACCTCTGGGGCTGTGATAGAAACATACCAACCTTAATGTGATAAAACTCCGCACTGTCGACACCATGAGGGTTATTTTGGTTACGAGCTTGGTCTCTAATAGTGTTCAATATACCCAGGCTGTAATATCAATTGGAGGTCTCAGTTATCTGTTTCAGTGCACATTTAAAGCATATAGGAATCTGAGGGGACTTGTCAGGATGGATGCTGTCGGAGAGAAATAGGTGAAAAATGAGGGGGGTCTCCCATTTAAGATGGAGATGAAGAGGAATTCTTTGATTAAAAAATCCTCTTCTCCAGACAGGACAGAGGTTGGGTCATAAATGTTTTCAGAGATTCAAAAGGCATTGAAGGTAGAGAGGAAGGTGGACTGAGGCCACAGTCAGAACAGCGATGAGCAGCACTGTGGGTCAGTGGTTAGCACTGCTGCCTCACAGTACCAGGGACTGTGTGGAGTTTGCACATTCTGTGTCTTCATGGGTTTCCTCTGGGTGCTCCAGTTTTCTCTCTCAGTCCAAAGATGTGCAGGTTAGGTGGATTGGCCATGCTAAATTGTCCATAGTGTCCAGGGATGTGTAGCTGGATTAGCCGCAGGGTTACAGGGACAGGGTAGGGAGGTGGGTCTGGTTAGGATGCTCTTCAGAGGGTTGGTGTGGCCTGTTTCTATACTCTGGGGATTCTGTGATTCTATAAAATGATAAAGCAGGTCAAAGGAGCCAAATGGCCTTCTCTTGCTTTTAGCTCTGCTGCATTTTAGCTTTTATGTATGAAATGGAATGGGAGAATTGGTCACGCAAAGTGTGCTGTTCATCTGGAGCTCACCCTGTGGAGGGGAGGGTATTCAGATTGGTCGCAGTTGGGGGTGATGCTTGGAAAACTCGAGAATGCAGCTTAAGAGAGGGGACTGGAAGTAAGAAAGGTTAAAGGGAACAATGTGTTTCAGTAACAGAGATGGTTATGGACATGTGCAGCAGTGAGGATATGAAACCCTGGATGCTTCAGAGATTCAAGTCTCATTTTCCTGAATGAAGTTAAAAGTCTGTCTGACTAACGTTCCTACCCATGATCTCAATCAGACATGATTTATGATGTGGTTGAGGTTTTAGACATGGGAGAACAAATTAAGAGGAAAATGGTGTTGGAGAACTGCGTGTATGTGAATTAGCCTCTGTTTAAATGTTTCAAGTCACCACCTACATTGTATCTTCCGTGGGAATGCTGGAACACAAGAAATTGCTTGCATTTATACAGCGCCTTTCATAACCTCAGGCTGCCCCAAAGTCTTTTACAGTTAATGAAGTGTCATTGCTGTTGTAGGATAAGAAATGTGACACCAGTTTGAGCATGACAAGATACCCAGAACCAGCAATGCGATAAGGATCAGATCAATGTTTTTGTGACATTGTCACATTTGATCCTGTGAATGAGCTTCTGAACTCATGTTCCTATTGTTGTTAAGAGTGCTGATTTCCACCTCCATAACTGCAGCCACCCTCGCTTCTGTCTCAGCTTATCTGGCGTGGGAACCCTCATTAAGGACTTCGTCTTACCTACTGCAAAGCATTCCCACGTTCTGCTATACACCCGGCCTCTGAGACGGCTGTACTCTTCCATTTCTGATGAAGGGTTTAGGCCCGAAACGTCAAGTTTTCCTGCTCCTATGATGCTGCTTGACCTGCTGTGTTCATCCAGCCCCACGCTTGTTATCTCGGATTCTCCAGCATCTGCAGTACCTTTTATCTCTTCTATTTCCGCCGTCTTGACCATATTTGGCTCCATCACTGACAGCCATTCCTTAAGCTGGGGCCTAAGCTCTGGAATTCCCTCCGTAAAATCTCTCCATCGTGCTTTCCCCCTTTAATATGTTCCTTAAATCCTGCCTCCTATACCAAACCTTTGGCTTTCTAACCTAACATTTACTTCTGTCACTCAGTGTCATACTTTGTTCTATAATGACCCTGTGAAGTCACTTGGAGCCATTTACAGGCAACAGAGGTTACTGTTGGTTGAATGTTGATCGGAATGATGGGAAGGACTCCCCTGCTATGAGAGGGCAGGCACTGTGGGTGCTATGAGAGGGCAGGCAGAGCCTTGGTTCAATATCTCATGCATGATATATCTCCTCTTTGCACCCACTGGGAGAATTGGCCAAACCCAAGCTCTCAAATCTGGGGCTTGGGACTTGTATCAGAGGGCAAACGTCACACCCGTTGAGCCGCAGCCGAAATTAAAGTCAGTTTGAAAGCTGACACTGGTGAAAACTAATTCCCAATTTTCATCCTCTCGCTGCTTCATTTTCAGGTGGAAACAGAGGGGCCAGATTTTCTGTGGGGGTGGGGTGTAGTCTCATGTAGATTGACCCTTCACTCCGTTTCTTTTTGTGCAACGAATGAGCTCTGCATTTCTGACAAGATTCCGATCGGAGCTCCTCCAAAATGCAGAGCCGTATTTCTATTCTGACGAGTCCTTCGTAAGCGCAGAACAATCAGGAGAAGGCAAACGCCTGTTTTCGTAGCGGTTAGCTGCTGCATTCTGAAATGTAAACATCCGCAATCACAGACAAGTCGCCGAAGGTGGTGGGAGGGGCGTGGGGGTAACAGCGGAATCCTCCAGATTCTCTATTTAAATGGAGACCTTCAGGGAATTCCATGTGTAGTGAAATTCCCAGAAGAATCTTCAGTCGCCCAGGCAATTCCTTAGTCTGCTATGATAAGGATTCAGCAGGGTCCCCAAGTGCAACTTCTATCAACCCTTAAGAAACAGTGGTCTGGTGGTCGGAAAATCCAGGCTTTGGGCGTTGATGAGGTGAAACTTAGTTCCACTCATTACAATGTGTGAGCATGTCCGTAGATTATCATAGTTAATTAATTACAGAGAATAATTCAACTAGTTTCCGGGGAAATATTTGATGTACTGACCTTGGGAATGTCTGTGCTGGCACGGTGTGTTGCACTGTTTGCTCACAGCTAATGGGGTGGTAGTTCCTCTGAAGACAGCCAGCACAGCAACTTTAAACAGTGATTACGTTCCTAACTTCCAAAATGGTTCACTCAGAGACACAAAAGCTGTTATTTAAAACATTGCTCATGCCTGGTCTAATGTCTCAGGAAGGATTTTTGCAAGTTAGCTTGACAGTGGACGAGTGTTCAAATCGAGCACTAGGACCTAAGTTAGCTATCCAGGTGGATGTATAGAGATGCACTGGAGGAACATCATATTGTTGCATTCATACCTTTAGCCCGTCGAGACAGTTCTGCCATTCAATCAAATCATCTCATCTGTGACCTAAGCCTATAAACACACATGAACCTCCTATGCCTTAAAATCTTTAATTAACAGATTTTAAAATTTAATAATTGATATAGCATTAAGTCCCACTAAGGAAGAGAGTTCTACACTTTCACCATTCAAAGGTTCGCACTGCACAAGTTCCAGGCAATTTCCAACTGGAGAAAATTTAACCCTTGTTGTTTGACATTCAATGGATTCACAAACACTGAATCTCCCACCATCAACACCCTGGGGGCTTACCATTGACCAGAAACAGAATTGGCTAGCCACAAAAATACTATGCCCACAAGAGCAGGTCAGAGACTGGAGTAATACTGAGAGTAACTGGTTTGCCTACCATCTACAGGGCACAAGTTAGGAGTTGGATGGAAAAATCTCCATTTGCCTGGCTGGATCCAGTTCCAACAACAATCAAGATGCTAGACATTATCCAAGATAAAAAAAAAACTTGTTTGTTCAGCCTTGCATCCAAGATTTTAAATATTTACACCACCCACCACTGATGAGCTATGGTAGTAGTGTGTAGGATATAAAAGGAGCAATATTAATTCATGAAGGCACTTTCAATGGCATCCTCCAAACCCATGACATCTACCATATAGAAAGACAGGGCATAGGATTAAGGTGAGAGGGGAAAGATTTAAAAGGGACCTGAGGGCAACTTTTCCACACAGAGGGTGGTGCGTGTATGGAATGAGCTGCCAGAGGAAGTGGTGGAGGCTGGCACAATTACAACATTTAAAAGGCATCTGGATGGACATATGAATAGGAAGGGTTTAGAGGGATATGGGCCAAATGCTGGCAAATGGGACCAGATTAATTTAGGATATCTGGTTGACGTGGATGAGTTAGACTGAAGGCTCTGTTTCCCTTCTGTACAGCTCTATGACTCCATGACAAAGGCAACAGAAACATGGAAACACCATGCAAGTTCCCCTCCAAGCCTCACACCATCCTGACTTGGACCACATTGTCATTTCTTCATTGTCGCTACGTCAAAATCTTGGAATTATCTCAAACACAGCACTGGTACCATATCTACACCATATGGACTGCAGAAGCAGTTCATACTATCTTCTCTAGGTTGATTAGGAATGGGCAATAAATGGCAGCCTAGCCTGCAATGTACGTATCTCGCAAACATGAATAAAGGAAAAATTCTACCACCCTTTGTGTTTGTAGACATGGCTCCTAATTTCATTCTTGAAGATCTGGCTTTTTTCAGACTGTAGCCTCCAGCCTTAGACTTCCTAACCAGCAAAAATACTTCCTCTCTGTCCCATCACATCTCCTTAGTGCCTTGAAAACTTCAAATGACTCAGACTTCTAAATTATTAGGAATGCAATAACATCAGATATGACTGAATGAGGGCTTTGTGCATATCCTCTTTCATGAATGGATTCATGGAATTAAATTAACCATCAGCTGCACACTAAGTTAAATCTCAATAAATCAATTCATAAATCCAACAACACTTTGCATGTATTTGTACAATATCTTTTAACCAGTGAAACATCCCAAAGGATGTTCAGACTTGCATCATCAAATACAAATTGACACTGAGCTGCAGAGTGTTAGGACTGATGATGCAAAGTATTATGAAGGATGTCGATTTTAAGGAGCATCTTAAAGGAGGATAGAGAGGTAGCAAGGCAGAGACATTTTATAAACTTAAGAGCATAGGGCCAGGCAGCAGAAGACACAGCCACTAACAGTGGCTTAAATTTGGAGAGGCCAGCAAAGAGGGAAGACATAGATCCTTGAACCAAGATGCTGCAGGACAGATGTAGGTTAGTGAGCTCAGTGTGAGTTACAGGACTTGGTGTCAGTTAAAGTGCAGACAGCAGAGTTTTGGATGAGTTTTGGCAGCGATCAAATGTCTACAGAGGTTTCCTACTCTTTTTTCTAAAAGTAGATGATTGTGAGAAGGGTTTTTCTAGATGGTGGTGCACTAGTATTAATCAAGCGTCATCCGAGGCTTTGAAGTGAGTCAACTTCAAATTGTCCCTTAAACTGAGCTGCCTTAGCTTGAATAGTGTTCAGATGAATCAATCTGGTCTGACCCTGACTGATGTACTTATCACATCAGCTTCAATCTGCAACCACCAGCCAGTCAGTCAGCGCATTCTGGGCATTACAATTTTCTGCACAAAATAAATGTCCTTTTTTCTCCTCTGGCTCATAGGCTGGTCAATTTAGAGAGGGAACAGGATGGACTATTAACAACTGAGTTAAAATCAGAACTGTTCCTGGATTGTTGTGCTGCACACTGGCTGGATTATGTTCTTCAGGTTAATTCTACTGGTCCGTTAATGCAAAGAGAAAATAAACATAAAAGGGAATAACTTAGATTTTACAGTCTGTAATGAAGCAACAACACTCGTGATGGCCTTGAAGAGACTGCCTTCAGAAACTGCTGTTGTGGGTTTTCCTTTTCCTCAATGTCAGTTTGAAGCTGTTTTACCCCACCACTGCATTCCCCATTGCTAATCCACCAAGCCTGCACATCCCTGGACGCCATGGGCAATTTAGCATGGCCAAAACACCTAATCTGCACATTTTTGGATAGTGGGAAGAAACCAGAGCACCTGGCAGAAACCCATGCAGAAACAGGGAGAATGGGCAAGCTCCACACAGTCACCCAAAGCTAGAATCAAACCATGGTCCCTGGTGCTGCGAGACTGCACTGCTAAACACTGTACCACCCTAGATCAGCATGCTGATGACAACCCTTTGACTCCCAGGTTGTCAAACAGCTTGTGGGTGTAAACAATACAGCCAGAGGCTTTCCAACCTCTGGGAGGCCAGATTGTGTGTCTCCCTTCATGCAATAAAAAAATCTGATGTCTGGAAAAAGCCATCTACTTTTCACCTGTGAGTTCCTGTGAGGTGCCTTTAACCAATAAATAAGAGACATTGCAATTCGTGTACCAACCACTTCTAACAAAGACATGAAAGAACCTGGAGAAAAGAGGTTGAAGAACAGAAAATTCTGGAAAGGTGAAAGGATTCTTTCAGTGAAACCCGTGGACTAATGCTATTGAACTTTGGTCACCAGTTCTTTCTGGTCAATAAACTCAACGTATTGTTGTTTGCCTATGTGTCTATGTGTATGTAGGGGTTTTAAAAGAGGTTTAGAGTTTACACTAGTAGCGTCATAGAACATAGAACAGTGCATCACAGTACAGGTCCTTCAGTCCATGAAATTGTGCTGACCTATTATCCTACTCCAAGATTAAACTTCCCTGCATACCCTACATTTTACTATCATCCATGTGGCTATCCAAGAGTCCCTTACATGTCCCTAATGTATCTGACTCCACTACCACTGCCGGCAGCGCATTCCATGCACCCACCACTCTCTGTGTAAAGAACCTATCTCTGACATCTCCCCTATACCTTCCTCCAATCACCTTGAAAATAATGCCCCCTTGTAATAGTCATTTCCGCCCTGGCAAAAAGTCTCTGGCTATCCACTCTGTCTACGCCTCTCATCATCTTGTACACCTCTATCAAATCACCTCTCATCCTTCTTCGCTCCAATGAGAAAAGACCTCGCTCCCTCAACCTTTCCTCACAAGACCCGCCCTCCAGTCCAGGCAGCATCTTCGTAAATCTCCTCTGCACCCTCTCTAAGGCTTCCACATCTTTCCTATAATGAGGTGACCAGAACTGAACAACAATATTCCAAGTGTGGTCTAACCAGGGTTTTATAGAGCTGCAGCATAACCTCAAGGCTCTTATACTCAATTCCCCTGCCAAGGATTCTTCTTGGCAGTGAGTCATATGTTGAACTTTAAATCTGTTTACTTGTGAAGAGAATTTATCTTTAGCTAATAAAGAGTAGTTCTTGTTAAGCACAAGAACCTGGTTATTGCGTGCAGTTTGGGCCCCATATCTCAGGAAGGATGTATTGGCCCTGGAGTGGGTTTAGAGGAGGTTCATGAGAATGGTCCCAGGAATGGAAAGCTTAACATATGAGGAACGTTTGAGGACTTTGGGACTATACTCATTGGAGTTTAGAAGGATGAGGCGGGGACCTAATTGAAACTTTCAGCATACTGAATGGCCTGGACAAATGGATGTTGAGAAGATGCTTCCATTGGTAGGACAGTCTAAGACCCAAGGACACAGCCTTAGAGTAAGGGGAAGACCTTTTAGAATGGAGATAAGGAGAAGCTTCTTCAGCCAGAGAGCCTCCACAGAAGGCTGTGGAGGTCAGGTCATTGAGTACATTTAAGACTGAGATAGATAGGTTCTTGATTATCAGGGGGATCAAGGGTTATGGCGAGAAAGCAGGAGAATGGAGTTTAGGAGCCTATCAGCCATGATTGAATGGCGGCGCAGACTCGATGGGCTGAATGGCCTAATTTCCGTTTCTATGTCTTATGGTTCTATGGTCTTATGGTCAGGGGCTTCTGTTTGCTTGTTTTTATCAGGCAGGTAAATCAGAGACTTTGCAATTTTTGATTGGCTGGTTAACAATTTTGGTGACCCTAGGAGAAGTGGGGCTTGAGATCCAGTACCATTTCCCAAATAGGTTATAACACCAAACAGTACCAATCTCTTGTAGATCGACACAGCCTTCCTTCTTATTTACACTGTGAAAGAGTTCCATATTTTAAACAGGAGATTCTGATCAGGATCAGGACATAAGATTAAAGTAAAAGGGGGTAAATTTAAAGGCGATGTGAGAGACAGTTTTTTACACAAAAGTTGGTAAGTGCCTGGAATGCACTGCCAGAGGATATGGTGGAGGTAGCTACAACAGCAACGTTTAAAAGGCATCTTGACACATACATGAATGGCAGGGAATATAACAGCATAGAGGCAAAAGGTTTTTAGTTTAAAATGTGTCAGCACAGTCTTGGTGGGCTGAAGAGCCTGTTCCTGTGCTATACTATTCTTTGTGAACCTTTTTCTCTTCACATACTTATAAAAGCTTTACAGTCAGTTTGTATGTTCATCACAAGCCTACTCTCATACTTGATTTAATCCCTCTTAATCAATCCCTTTGTCCTCTTCTGCTTCTTACAGAATTGCAGAGTATGTTTTATATTTGTCATGTGAGGAGCAGTTGAGTTGGGTCTGTACTTGATGGAGTTTAAAAGGATGAGGGGGGACCTGATTGAAATTTACAGAATACTGAGTGGCCTGGATAAAAGGGAAGTGGAAAAGATGTTTCCATTAATAGGATAGGTTCGGACCAAAGGGCACAGGCTCAGAGTGAAGGAACGACCCTTTAGAACTAAGATGTGGAGAAGTATCTTGAGCCAGAGGGTGGACAATCTGTAGAACATTGCTGCAGAAGGGAGGCCAAGTCATTGTGTGTATTTAAGACTGAGATAGATAGGTTCTTGATTAGTAAGGGGATCAAGGGTCATGGGGAGAAGGCAGGAGAATAGGGTTGAGAAACACATCAGCCATGAACGAATGGTGGGGCAGATTCGATGGGCTGAACGGCTTAATTCTGCTCCTATATATAATGGTCTGATTATCTGAAATGATTGCTATCTCAAAGTTCCAACAGTACAAGTAGATCGACTTGGCTATGCCAAGTTGAAGGAAGGACTTGCATTTATATAATGCTTTTCACAACCTCAGGATGTCTCAAAGTATTTTACAACCAATGAGGCCCTCTGACATGTCGCATCAGAAACCCTAGCAGCCGATTTGTACATAGCAAGTGGTCACAAGCAACAATGTGAAAAATAATATCAAATAATGTGTTGGTTGAGGTACAAGTATTTGCCAGAACCCGCGAGACGTCTCCCACTTTTCAAATTATTCCATGTAATCTTTCACAACCACCAGACAGGACTTCAGTTTCATATCACAGCCAAAAGATGGCACCACAGGAGTGCTATCTGTAATTTCTATGCTCAAAGCTCTGAAGTTGGTGTTGTACTCGCAATTTGCCTGTGTGAGAGAGTTGAGGCCGTTAAACTAACTTTTACTGCTGTAGTACCATGGCAACCACAGATTTAACAATTGCTGATTAGTCATTCTGTTAATCTTTACAGAGACATACAGTTGAACAAAGCTGTACAGCCTATTATTCCACAGAAGCTCCCAGCCTCCCAATGAAAACTGTCTATGGAATGTTTCCAAGAGTTTTTGCCTGTATTGTTCTGTTGGAAACTGAGTGTCAAATAAAGAAACTGAAGTAAGTAGGTACATGTGGCTCAACAAACATAATTTTAACGTTGTTCCAGAGATAGTAGGAACTGCAGATGCTGGAGAATCTGAGATAACAAAGTGTAGAGCTGGATGAACACAGCAGGCCAAGCAGCATCA
>JAHRHZ010000144.1:158854-259343 GCA_024137785.1 Ginglymostoma cirratum | reverse complement strand
CTTTCCTGCTCCTCTATGCTGCCTGGCCTGCTGTGTTCCTCCAGCTCCACACTGTGTTATCACATGTTTCATGTCAACAGCTTGTGTCCCCTCTGGCATCAGTGAACTATTTCCAGTTATCACGGTTGTATACTTTCTTTATCTAATTAAACAAAGTATCATATCTAAACTTCTGCCTTCTAAACTCAATTGAACAGGTTGATCAGAAAATGTCTACATTATCAGAAAATTGCTACAGATCATTGACTCCCTATAATTAGATAACTATGAAGCCACCCAAAATTAACACCTTTCTTCCCACATGGCTGTAACTCTCTTAAGATGAATGAAATTGAACTCACATTATTAAGCTTCCATGTATTTATAATGATTGCTGGTTTTATTCAGGTAAGCTATAAGAGTGACTGGAATGGGAGATTGCAAATACTAATAGAATTGAAAGTGGAAACACACTATCAAGAACATTTCATTTTGCATTTATCCTGTGCTTGATCTGACTGGAACCTCTCAAGGTAAACAACAGGTACAAAAAGTGTAAATATGTTCCATTAAAATCCCCTATGTCAATGAGGGCGTAAAACAAATTATGTGGCCATCGAAAGACTTTCTCCCAGTGGCCACAGCCAACAAGCTCTCATTTGCAGCAAAGCAAGAGGGTAAAAACTGTAATTGCGCATAACTGGGGAAACGTTAACAGATGATTTATCATTCAACTTAAAAGAGCCAGGTACATTAGGAACAAAAACACACAAGCAACTTTGCACCTGAATGTGAAAAGCTAAAACGTGCTCTCAATTAGCTCCCGCCTCACAGACTAGCAAACGAACCGAGCATAGGTGTTCTGCAAAGCGGTCCCCAAGCCTCCGCTTGGTTTCCCCGATGTGCACAGCGGTCCCCAAGCCTCCGCTTGGTTCCCCCGATGTGGAAAGCAGTCTCCAAGCCTCTGCCTCAAGCTTGGGGACCGCTTTGCAGAACACCTACACTCGGTTCGCACTAAACAACTGCACCTCCCAGTCGCGAACCACTTCAACTCCTCTTCCCATTCCTCAGATGACATGTCCATCCTGGGCCTCCTGCACTGCCACAATGATGCCACCTGAAGGTTGCAGGAACAGCAACTCATATTCCGCTTGGGAATTCTGCAGCCCACTGGTATCAATGTGGACTTCACAAGCTTCAAAATCTCCCCTCCCCACTTCCGCATCCCAAAACCAGCCCAGCTCGTCCCCGTCTCCCTAACCTGTCCTTCCTCCCACCTCAAGCCCCACCCCCATCTCCTACCTACTAACCTCATCCTGCCCCCTTGACCTGTCCATCCTCCCTGGACTGACCTATCTCCTCCCTAACTCCCCACTTACACTCACCTCTACTGGCTCCATCCCCGCCTCTTTGACCTGTCTGTCTCCTCTCCACCTATCTCCTCCTCTATCCATCTTCTATCCGCCTCCCCCTCTCTCCCTATTTATTTCAGAACCCCCTTCCCCTCCACCATTTCTGAAGAAGGGTCTAGGCCCCAAACATCAGCCTTCCTGCTCCTCTGATGCTGCTTGGCCTGCTGTGTTCATCCAGCTAAACAAATATATGAAACAGGCCTCACCAAGGCCCACATTTAATTCCCACCAGCGGCAGAGGTGTGTCATAAACATGTTTTGTCAACATCTACAAACATCTGAATTAGGGGCAAGAGCAGGCCACTCGTCTCCTGGAATCTGCTCCAACATTCAATAAGATGATGGTCAATCTGATTACTCTACATTCCCATTCTTATTTTAATTTTAATTCTCATCTGACACATTCCAGGCCAGGCGTGTAGTAAATAAAATTCAACCAGTTAATTGACTCATGGCAGCCCTGTCACTGAAGTAGTAGCTCATTCCATATAGTCCACGAATGTCTTTCTTTCAGGAAATACCAACTCACTTGTTGCTGGTACAATGAAGAGCAACCTACATCCCTATATCACCTTCCATGCTCTAAGTAATCAAGACAGAGTCTTAGTGTAATGTCTCAGCTGGAAGACAGTACTCTGACAGTGAAGCACTCCCTCAGTACTGTACTGGGAGTGTTAGCCTGGATTACGTGTTTGAGTCTCTAGAGTGGGATGAGAACCTAAAACCTTCTGGCTCAGATTTGAAAGTGCTTTCCGTTGACTCTCTTATACTTCCTCACAAAATAGTAACAGAGACTAGTGGCACACAGAATCCTGTCAAACGCATCCACTTTAAATGGCTTGATGTGCAGTGCAACACAGGGCAGATCAGCTCACTTGAGAGGTTGATGATAAAATGATCCCTGAGGAACCTCAGATGGGAAATATTCCCTTTCCCAAGTGGGATACAAAGCTGAAGTAAGGCGCTGGAAGCATCAAAAACACCAAGTGTAGCAACGACCCTTTGAGATACCTGTCTTTCAAAAAAGTCATAGCTAAATACTAGTGGTCCTTGAGATTTTCTGTCCAAAACCGTGAGGTCTCAATCTTATTCGTTAACAGACAGATCTCTTAATCTCACACACATTCATCCATCAATGGACCCTCACAAGGCTGTGTTTACAACAGTGTCTCAACCTGAAGTTTGGGTATGATTTCTGATACTGAAGGACATCAATAACTTACATTTATGTAGCTGCTAACCAAAAACATAGTTATCAACTTGCTTCACAAATTGGCTTGATGTAACTGGATGCCAAACCAAGAAAGGCAGTGATTAAGAGGGATGGCTAAACTCTACGTTGCAGAAATGGGTTGTGAGGAGATTTTGATGGTAAAGAGAGGATGGACAGAGTAAAGTGAGGTTGAAGAGAGTAAGAGCAAAGGGGTGGAGAGTCTTTCTGTCGGTTCCAGTTAAATTTCAATCAGGTGATTTACTGGGTGCAATTAATGGTTAAATCAAGAAAAATGTGATTTGGTGGTGGAAAAGCCATTCAGTTTTGTGCGATAGCACTTCCAGATTTTAAAAAAGCAGACTCATCCTTTAGAGATAGTAGGAACCGCAGATGCTGGAGAAATTCTGAGATAACAAGGTGTAGAGCTGGATGAACACAGCAGGCCAAGCAGCATCAGAGGAGCAAGAAAGCTGAAGAAGGGTCCCGACCCAAAACATCAGCTTTCCTGCTCCTCTATGCTGCCTGGCCTGCTGTGTTCCTCCAGCTCCACACTGTGTTATCACATGTTTCATGTCAACAGCTTGTGTCCCCTCTGGCATCAGTGAACTATTTCCAGTTATCACGGTTGTATACTTTCTTACAGGAAGGCTGACGTTTCGGGCTTAGACCCTTCTTCAGAAATGCACTCAGACTCATCCTTTACTTCCCTGTCCAACTTTGAAGAGGTGACCAAACACGTGGATGAAGGTAGAGCAGTGGATGTGGTATACATGGATTTAAGTAAGGCGTTTGATAAGGTTCCCCATGGTAGGCTCATGCAGAAGGTAAGGAGGCATGGGATAGGGGGAAATGTGGCAGATTGGATTCAGAATTGGCTGACCCTTAGAAGATAAAGGGTGGTAGTGGATGGAAAATATTCAACATAGTGCTCGGTTACAAGTGGTGTACCACAAGGATCTGTCCTGGGTCCTCTTCTATTTGTGATTTTTGTAAATGATTTGGATGAAGGAGTGGAAGGGTGGATTAGCAAGTTCGCAGACAATACAAAGGTAGGTCGCATTGTGGACAGTGCAGAAGGCTGCTCCAGGTTACAAAAGGACATTGATAGGATGCAGAGCTGGGCTGAGAAGTGGCAGATGGAGTTCAACCCTGAAAAGTGTGAGGTGATTCATTCTGGAAGGACAAACTTGAAGGCAGAAAACAGGGTTAACAGTGGAGTGTGGAGGAACAGAGGGATCTTGAGGTTCATGTTCACAGTTCCCTGAAAGCTGCCACCCAGGTGGATAGAGTTGTTAAGAAGGCGTACGGTGTGTTAGCTTTC
This sequence comes from Ginglymostoma cirratum, assembly GCA_024137785.1. Lineage (NCBI taxonomy): Eukaryota > Metazoa > Chordata > Chondrichthyes > Orectolobiformes > Ginglymostomatidae > Ginglymostoma > Ginglymostoma cirratum. The sequence goes on along the minus strand of JAHRHZ010000144.1, from coordinate 255,418 downwards.
ATTAATAGAGGGATTGAGTTCAAGAGCCGCGAAGTTATGCTCCAGCTATACAAAAGCCTGGTTCGGCCACATCTGGAGTATCGTGTCCAGTTCTGGTCGCCTCATTACAGGAAAGATGTGGAGGCGTTGGAAAAGGTGCAGAGGAGATTTGCCAGGATGTTGCCTGGAATGGACGGAAGGTCTTACAAGGAAAGGCTGAGAGAGCTAGGGCTTTTCTCTTTAGAACGATGAAGGATGAGAGGTGACTTGATAGAGGTGTACAAAATGATTAGAGGTATAGATACAGTAGACAGCCAGAGACTTTTTCCTAGGGTGGAGGTAGCTTTTACGAGGGGGCATAGTTTTAAAGTGAGTGGAGGCAGATACAGGGGAGACGTCAGAGGTAGGTTCTTTACTCAGAGAATGGTAGGGGCGTGGAATGCGTTGCTGGAGAGGGTAGTGGAGTCGGCCTCATTAGGGGCATATGGATGATAGTATAAGGTAGGGGTGGAGGTTAGACAGACCTTAGGATTAGGGTAAAAGTTCAGCACAACATCGTGGGCCGAAGGGCCTGTACTGTGCTGTATTGTTCTATGTTCTATGTTGTTCTATAACTCTATTTTGATTTAGCCCATTCCGGCTCTCCCTACCCTATCCTCACTTTTGATGGTTCACATTGCCCATAAATAGGTTTTGCATATAAATTTCTAATTGGCTGCACAGGTAATTTACTGGTGGCGGTTTAAAAACAAATAAAAAGTCACAATGATTTGGTGACGGGAAAGTAGTTTGGTTGTGAGAGATAACATTTCTGGATATAAAGAGGAAAGCGACAAAGCAGACCCATACAGGGGCTCTTGTGGTGCATTAGTAGTGTCCCTACCTTTCAACCAGGAGACCCAGGGAAGTCTCATAACATTTCTGAACAGGTTGACTCAAACGTATTATAAAATAGGAAGACGCATAGTGTTCTTGAGGTGAAGTGGTAGTGACTATAGTTCTGATCCAGGAGGCCCAGGGTTCAACTCCCACTTGCTCCAGAGGTCTAACATAACATCACTGAACAGGTTGATTTAAAAAAGCAAACCTGTGGATACAAAAGAAAAAAAAGCGGACCCACAGGGTTCTTGCAGTACAGTGGTAGTGCTCAGCTTGGGTTCAAGTCCCTCCAGCTTCTCAGGTGTGTAATGACATCTCTGGACAGGCTGATTAGAAAATATTACAAAGCAGACCTGGGGGCTCTTGCAGCACAGAAATACTATTCTACCTCTGAGGCAGGAGGCCCAGGTTCAAGCCCTATTTGCTTTAGAGCTATGTAATAATATTGCTGAACAGCTTGATTAGAAAATGAAGCAGACCCAGTAGTACAAAATGGCCAAATAATGCAGACCAAGAGGGCTCTTGGAGCATAGTGATAATGTCTCTACCTCTGAACTAGGGGTTCAGGGATGGGTCTGTCCCAGGCCTTTGTAAGCCACAAGTGTGTCTTCCAAATATAGGCAGCAGCTGATAACAAACAGCCCTCATGATCCAATGCCCTGCAACCTTCAAAGATCTTTAAATCCTGGCCTTTTAAAAAAGAACAAAGAGCAAAGAAAATTACAGCACAGGAACAGGCCCTTCGGCCCTCCAAGCCTGCACTGACATGCTGCCCATCACAACTAAAACCCCCTACCCTTCCGGGGACCGTGTCCCACCATTCCCATCCTATTCATATATTTGTCAAGGTGCCCTTTAAAAGTCACTATCGTATCTGCTTCCACTACCTCCCCCGGCAGGAAGTTCCAGGTGTCCACCACACTCTGTGTAAAAAACTTGCCTCGTACATCACCTTTAAACCTTGCCCCTCGCACCTTAACTCCATTGCCCCTGGTAACTGATTCTTCCACCCTGGGAAAACGCTTCTCACTGTCCAGTCTGTCTATATCCTTCATAATCTTGTAGACCTCTATTAGGTTCCCCTTCAACCTCCGTTGTTCCAGTGCGAACAACCCAAGTTTCTCCAACCTCTCCTCATAGCTAATGCCCTCCATACCAGGCAACATCCTGGTAAATCTTTTCTGTACCCTCTCCAAAGCCACCACATCCTCCTCGTAGTGTGGCGATTCGATTTCTCAATTTCCTTCATGGCCCAAGACAATGGCAATCATGTCTTTAGTTCCATAGCATTGAAACTCTGGATTTCTCTTCCCTACCCTCTCTGCCTCCTGATAGGTTTAAGAAGCATTTATCATTCAAACATTTGGTCATCTCTTCTAATACTTCCTCATGTGGTCCAGTGTCCAACTTCATCTAATAATACTCTAGTAAAGCATGAAACGTCTGATTAGTTAGCATCAGAAGTAGTTCAGCAAAGGTACAGTGGGTGATTTCTGGGAAGAAGGAGACATCCTATGAGGAAAGGTTGAACAGGTTCATCCTACCCTCATGGATTTGCATGGAATCAGAAGTGATCTGAGTGAAACACAGAAGATGCCAAGGGGACTTTCTGGGCAGTCTCAAAACAAAGGCCTATCATTTAGATGGAAAGGAGGAGGAATTTCTTCTTTCAGAAGGTCATTAGTCTTCGGAATTCTCTTCCCCAGAGAGAGGTGGAAGCTGAGTCTGTGAACATATTCAGGGCAAAGTTAAACAGATTGGATTAACATGGGACTCATGGGTTATGATAGGCAGGAGGAAAATGGATTTAAGGCCACAATCCAATCAGCAATGGTCACTTTAATGGCAGATCTCAAGGGACTAAATGGCCGACTCCTGCTTTCATTTGTTATTCTTGTATTAATCCAAGTTGCTCTTGTTGGATGTTCTATCAAGGTAACAAACCCTTTGGAAAATACAAGTAAGCAAGCTGAACATGCAAGGCTCAGTTCTGTTGCTCCAAAGGCACTCAGATGGCTACAACTTGCACAACTTCCGTTTTGTTCTGCAAGGCCAGCACATAGCATCAAGCTAGCAATAATCAATTGGGATCCACCAATCATCAGATGTGAACTTGTGATCACACCATTCAAAGGTTGGCAAGATTACAGCTCTCAAGGTTTGCATCGTAGCTTATGCGATCTGGCATTCTTCTGCCTTAAGGATATATTAATAGATGTGAATTCTGTAAACAGAATGTATGATTATACAAGCTGACACAGTAGTGTGAATAAAAAAAATCCTCAACTGCCCCTCTTCCTTCTAAGGAGGTAACCCAGACAGAATAGTTTATCGGCCTGATATAAGCTGACAAGTAAACAGTGTGACCAGCCATGCCGAGAAAAAAAGGAGCTATTCTTGGCAGCCAGCGCATACAGCTGCAAAGGTAACTGCTGGAAGTCAAGACTTTGAACGCTAGCAGAATTCTCCAGGAAAGGAATCAACCCATCTTTGATAGACACCTTTACACATTCTGCTGCAAAACAAATGCCTTATACACACCAAACTGCATGGCAAACCTGAGTAACAAACAGCGTGGTACTTAAATAGGCATTCTCTTTAAAAGCGCCAATGTCTCAGAAAAGCATATGATGCAATAAATTGCAATACGTGTAAAGGAAAAATGAAGACATTACGTTTTTAGAATTCTGAAGTTGCTAAACTTGAATTTGCTGAAAAACTCTGATAAAGTCACCTACAGGAGATTGCTTAGTAAAATTAAAGTGCATGGGACAGAAGTAATGTTTTGGCATGGACTAAGGATGGGCTAACAGACAGAAAACAGAGGGTAGGAACAACAGGTCAGTCTCATGTTGGCAAGCTATTACTAGGGAGATAACACAAGGATCAGTACTTGTGCCCCAGCTGTTCATAATATATATTAATGATTTGGACTGTATTGGTTTTCCAAATTTGCAGATGTTATAAAGCTGAGTGGGAATGTGTGCTGTCACGAAGATCCAAAGTGGGTTCTCAAGAGGATTTGGTCAGACCTAGCGAGTGGGCAAGAACATGGCAGATGGAATATAAATGTGGAAAATGTGAGGCTGTTCATTTTGGTAGGAGTATTTCTTAAATGGTACAAGGTTGGAATGTGTAAATGTATAAAGGGAACAAGCTCAAAGATAGTAAGAACCGCCAATGCTGGAGTCAGAGATAACACAGTTTGGAGCTGGAGGAACACAGCAGGCCAGGCAGCATCAGAGGAGCAGGAAAGTTAACATTTCAGATCGGGACCCTTCCTTGCTGTCCTTGTTAAGTCATTGAAGACTAACGTCTAAGTGCAGCAAGCAATTGGGAAAGCTAATGAAATGTTAGCCTTTATCCCAAGATGGTGTGAGTATACGACTGTATCAGACTTTAGTTAGATTGTACCTGTGTGCAGTTTTGGACTCCATATTTCAGGAGAGATATTATTGTCATACAGGAAGTGCAACCAAAGTTCACCAGACTTGTTCCCAGAATGGAGGGACTACCCTATGAGGAGAGATTAGGCAAACTGCATTCTCTAGAGCTTTGAAGAAAGATGAGTGCACTCATTGAAACTTACAAACACTTCAGGGACAGATAAGATTTCTCCCTTGGTTGGGAAGTCTAGAATCAGGGGGCACAATTTGAAAATAAGGGGAAGCACTTGGGACCGAGATGAGGAGAAATGTATTCTACAATTCCTTTGGAATTGTCCACCCAGGAAGGTAGAGGAAGCCCAGTCTTTGAGCATGTTTAAGTACAGGTTGATAGATTTCTGGTTACCAATGATGTAGAAGGATATGCGGATAATGTAGTAAAAGGCTGTGATTATTGTCAAAGTTACCACACAAACAGCTGCAGTGCAACAGAACAGTTTATCAGAATGCAGCAATTAATGTTGTTGCACCTGCACAGATTCTCAGAGCTGCTTCCTCTGACATTAGCTGAACTTCATCAGTTCTGAAGGATCCTCCATCAGAAAGTCACTCCAAAAAATTGTGAGAGGAAATGTCAATACTTTGATTAGTGTTGAAAATGGGGTTTCTAATCCCAATCTGAAGATCTGGGCCTATATGTTCTATGTGGCTGCATTGAGAAGCATGTTTTGAACCTAAGCAATATTCCCTATGTAGTTTTCCCTCTCATTATTTGATAATAATGAATTAGAACAGAAATTTCAAATATTGGCAAATAGTATTAGTAAATAGGAATGTAAATTGCAATGAAGTAAGAAATTTACAAATGGATATGGTGAATGGTGAATGGGCCAAAATTTGCCAGATGAAGCTTAACATAGGTAAGTTTGAGGTTGTCCATTTTGGTTGGAAGAATAAAAGCACAACTTATGATCTAAATGAAGAGAAACTTCAAAATGCTTCATGCAAAGAGCTCTGAGAGTCTTTGTGTATTAGTCACAGAAAACTTGTATGTAAGTATAGCAGGTAATAAGGAAAGTAATTTGCCATTTATTGCTAAAGGAATCAAGTACAAAAGTGGGAGGTGCTGTTGCAACGCTATAAGGCATCTGGAGTACTGCATACAGTTTTGGTCCACTTGAGGAGGTATGTAATTGTATTGGAGGCAGTTTAGAGGAGGCTCACTACATTGATTCCAGAATTGAAAGGTTTCTGTTGTGAAGATGGGTTGAGCAGTTTAGGCCTATACTCTCACCAGAGTTCAGAAGGATGACAGGAGATCTAATTGAGGTATACAAGAGGCTGAAGGGAACTGACAAAGTAAACATAGAAGGGATGTTTCCTCATGTGGGAAGATCTAGAACAAGAGGTCATAGTTTTAAGCTAACAGATGGCAAGTTTAAAATAAAGATGATGGGAATTACTTCTCCCAACAGGTTGTGAATCTGTGCAATTCCCAGAGTGTGGTGAATACCAGGATACTAAATAAATTTAAGGAGTTTAGTCATTGGTTGGAGGGTTATGGGGAGCAGGCAGGAAAGTGGAGTTTAGGCTGAGATGACATCAGCCATGATTGTAATCAAATGGCAGCAAAGGCCTACTCCGACTCGTATTTCTTATTTTGGTGTTAGTTGTGTGTGATCAATCCCAAAAACCATCAACAGTGCCACAAGTTCTATATACCCACAGAACGCGGATATTCCCAAGAACTTACACTGTAATATTAGTTTCTAGAGTAAATAGTTCTCCTCATACTTCTATTTGCCAAATAAATTATGGAAAATGTCTTTTACATTTGTGAATGAATGTGGTCACCGAGCTAATTTTTACAACACACAGAAGGGAAAAGTTCTTTGACAAACATAAGTTTGTGTAATATTTCTAATTCATCTCCTCCAACTAAACTGTACATTGTGACACCATTATTCATTGCTAGAATGATGACTGAATAATTTCCCCAGCAAACACATTTGGAGAACTCACTGCTGCACACAACTGGGGTTAATACTGCTCACTTAATGTGTATGTAACTATCTCCAATCACTGCATGTTGCTGGAGTATCATCTGGCATTAACCAGAAAAAGCTTGCAGTGGTTACGTTTATGACATACTCATTAAAAAAATGTAAAAATAGATTCTGCAAATGGTCTTTGTTTCTTGGAATATAAATTGTTCTTTCTCGATGCTGACCCAAGTACCAGTCCTTCCCGACAGACACCATACAGACAGTAGTGATTCTGCATTTCTTTTTCTTCCTCTTTTTTTTTCAGTCGTTTCAGCGGCGGGAGTCCGGAAGGAGGCGCGAGGGCAGCCTGGGAACGTAAGCTTCAGGAGTATAAAGGTCTTACCTCGCGTGACTGCGGCCTTTCAGTCGTTTCAGCGGCGGGAGTCCGGAAGGAGCCGCAAGAGCAGCCTGGGAAGGTGAGCTTCTCCTTTAAAAACTTACCTCGTGAATAGGCGGAGTGCACGTCGAGCAGGAGCAGACACGGGACGGTTGAGTAAGTGAGGTAATATATTTGGGTGGTTGCTTTACCTGAAACACTACTAAGGTAGTGTCTCCCACCCATCCTCCTTCTCTAACCAAAAAGGTTCTGAGCGCCGATTTGGTAAGTTACTAGTGTTTTTTTTTCCAATAGTCTGTTTTTTAGAATTCAGAACAATGGGAATGGATGTTGGGCAGTTGCATGCTCCTCCTGTAGGATGTGGGAGGTAAGGGTCACCACTAGTGTCCCTGCTGACTTCATCTGCGGGAAGTGCACCCAACTCCAGCTCCTCGGAAACCGCGTTAGGGAACTGGAGCTGTAGCTGGATGAACTTCAGATCATTCGGGAGGCTGAGGGGGTGATTGAGAGGAGTTACAGGGAGGTAGTCACACCTCAAGTACAGGAAAAAAGTAGATGGGTTACAGTCAGGGGACGGAAAGGGAACAGGCAGACAGTGCAGGGATCCCCTGTGACTGTTCCCCTCAATAACAGGTATACCGTTTTGGATTCTGTTGAGGGGGACGACTTACCAGGGGTAAGCCATGGGGTACAGGTCTCTGGCGCAGAGTCTGTCCCTGTTGCTCAGAAGGGAAGGGGGGAGAGGAGGAGAGCATTAGTCATTGGGGATTCCACAGTTAGGGAGACAGATAGGAGATTCTGCGGGAACGAGAGAGACTCGCGGTTGGTGTGTTGCCTCCCAGGTGCCAGGGTCCGTGATGTCTCGGATCGTGTTTTCGGGATCCTTAAGGGGGAGGGGGAGCAGCCCCAAGTCGTGGTCCACATAGGCACCAACGACATAGGTAGGAAAAGGGATGGGGATGTAAGGCAGAAATTCAAGGAGCTAGGGTGGAAGCTTAGACCAAGGACAAACAGAGTTGTTATCTCTGGTTTGTTACCCATGCCACGTGCTAGCAAGGCGAGGAATAAGGAGAGAGAGCAGTTGAACACGTGGCTACAGGGATGGTGCAGGAGGGAGGGATTCAGATACCTGGATAATTGGAGCTCATTCTGGGGTAGGTGGGACCTCTACAAACGGGATGGTCTGCACCTGAACCAGAGGGGTACCAATATCCTTGGGGGGAAATTTGCTAATGCTCTTCGGGAGGGTTTAAATTAGCTCAACTAGGGGATGGGAACCTGACTTGTAGCTCCAGTGTACAGGAAGTTGAGAGTAATGAGGTCATGAATAAGGTTTCAAGGTCGCACGAGTGTACCAGCAGGCAGGAAGGTGGTTTGAAGTGTGTCTACTTCAACGCCAGGAGCATCCGGAATAAGGTGGGTGACCTTGCAGCATGGGTTGGTCCCTGGGACTTTCACGTTGTGGCCATTTCGGAGACATGGATAGAGCAGGGACAGGAATGGTTATTGCAGGTTCCGGGGTTTACATGTTTCAGTAAGATCAGGGAAGGTGGTAAAAGAGGGGTAGGTGTGGCATTGTTAGTCAAGGACAGTATTATGGCGGTAGAAAGGACGTTTGATGAGGACTCGTCTACTGAGGTAGTATGGGCTGAGGTTAGAAACAGGAAAGGAGAGGTCACCCTGTTGGGAGTTTTCTATAGGCCTCCAAATAGTTCCAGAGATGGAGAGGAAAGGATAGCAAAGATGATTCTGGATAGGAGCAAAAAGAACAGGGTAGTTGTCATGGGGGACTTTAACTTTCCAAACATTGACTGGAAACGCTATAGTTCAAGTACTTTAGATGGGTCAGTTTTTGTCCAGTGTGTGCAGGAGGGTTTCCTGACACAGTATGTAGATAGGCCAACAAGAGGCGATGCCACATTGGATTTGGTACTGGGTAATGAACCAGGCCAGGTGTTAGATTTGGAGGTAGATGAGCACTTTGGTGATAGTGATCACAATTCGGTCACGTTTACTTTAGCGATGGAAAGGGATAGGTATATACCGCAGGGCAAGAGTTATAGCTGGGGGAAAGGCAATTACGAGGCGATTAGGCAAGACTTAGGATGCATAGGATGGGGAAGGAAACTGCAGGGGCTGGGCACAATTGGAATGTGGAGCTTGTTCAAGGAACAGCTACTGCGTGTCCTTGATAAGTATGTACCTGTCAGGCAGGGAGGAAATGGTCGAGCGAGGGAACCGTGGTTTACTAAAGAAGTTGAATCTCTTGTCAAGAGGAAGAAGGAGGCTTATGTAAAGATGAAGTGCGAAGGCTCAGTTAGGGCGCTTCAGAGTTACAAGTTAGCCAGGAAGGACCTAAAGAGAGAGTTAAGAAGAGCCAGGAGGGGACATGAGAAGTCTTTGGCAGGTAGAATCAAGGAAAATCCTAAAGCTTTCTATAGGTATGTCAGGAATAAAAGAATGACTAGAGTAAGATTAGGGCCAGTCAAGGACAGTAGTGGGAAGTTGTGCGTGGAGTCCAAAGAGATAGGAGAGGCACTAAATGAGTATTTTTCATCAGTATTCACACATGAAAAAGACAATGTTGTCGAGGAGAATACTGAGATACAGGCTATTAGACTAGATGGGATTGAGGTTCATAAGGAGGAGGTGTTAGCAATCCTGGAAAGTCTGAGAATAGATAAGTCCCCTGGGCCGGATGGGATCTATCCTAGGATTCTCTGGGAAGCTAGGGAGGAGATTGCAGAGCCTTTGGCTTTGATCTTTTTGTCGTCATTGTCTACAGGAATAGTGCCAGAAGACTGGAGGATAGCAAATGTTGTCCCCTTGTTCAAGAAGGGGAGTAGAGACAACCCTGGTAATTATAGACCAGTGAGCCTTACTTCGGTTGTGGGTAAAGTGTTGGAAAGGATTATAAGACAGAGGATTTATAATCATCTAGAAAGGAATAATTTGATTAGGGATAGTCAACACGGTTTCGTGAAGGGTAGGTCGTGCCTTATAAACCTTATTGAGTTCTTTGAGAAGGTGACTAAACAGGTGGATGAGGGTAAAGCGGTTGATGTGGTGTACATGGATTTCAGTAAAGCATTTGATAAGGTTCCCCACGGTAGGCTATTGCAGACAATTCGGAGGCATGGGATTGAGGGTGATTTAGTGGTTTGGATCAGAAATTGGCTAGCTGTAAGAAGACAGAGGGTGGTAGTTGATGGGAAATGTTCATCCTAGAGTTCAGTTACTAGTGGTGTACCGCAAGGATCTGTTTTGGGGCCACTGTTGTTTGTCATCTTTATAAATGACCTGGATGAGGGTGTAGAAAGATGGGTTAGTAAATTTGCGGCTGACACTAAACTCGGTGGAGTTGTGGACAGTGCGGAAGGATGTTGCAGGTTACAGAGGGACATAGATAAGCTGCAGAGCCTGGCTGAGAGGTGGCAAATGGAGTTTAATGCGGAAAAGTGTGAGGTGATTCACTTTGGAAGGAGTAACAGGAATACAGAGTACTGGGCTAATGGTAAGATTCTTAGTAGTGTGGACGAGCAGAGAGATCTCGGTGCCCATGTGCATAGATCCCTGAAAGTTGCCACCCAGGTTGATAGGGTTGTTAAGAAGGCGTACGGTGTGTTAGGTTTTATTGGTAGAGGGATTGAGTTTCGGAGCCATGAGGTCATGTTGCAGCTGTACAAAACTCTGGTGTGGCCGCACTTGGAGTATTGCGTGCAGTTCTGGTCACTGCATTATAAGAAGGATGTGGAAGCATTGGAAAGGGTGCAGAAGAGATTTACTAGGATGTTGCCTGGTATGGAGGGAAGGTCTTATGAGGAAAGGCTGAGGGATTTGAGGCTGTTTTCATTAGAGAGATGAAGGTTAAGAGGTGACTTAATAGAGACATACAAGATGATCAGAGGATTAGATAGGGTGGACAGTGGGAGCCTTTTTCCTCGGATGGTGACGGCTAGCACGAGGGGACATAGCTTTAAATTGAGAGCTGATAGATATAGGACCGATGTCAGAGGTAGATTCTCTACTCAGAGAGTAGTCAGGGCATGGAATGCCTTGCTTGCAGCAGTTGTAGACTCGCCAACTTTAAGGGCATTTAAATGGTCGTTGGATAAACATATGGATGATAATGGAATAGTGTAAGTTAGATGGGCTTCATATTGGTTTCACAGGTCAGCGCAACATCGAGGGCCGAAGGGCCTGTACTGCGCTGTAATGTTCTATGTTCTATGTATAATTAAGTTGCCCTAGCACTGCACCAGGTAACAGACTACCCAGGATTTATCTCACAGTCTGACTACACAGCTCAAAATGCTCTCTCCAGGAATAAGTCTCAACAGTAGGGGCCAAACCAATAATTGTTTTACTGGTCCATATGGAGAAAGTTTAAAAATTTCACATATTTACTGAATTCTTAATACTATCAATAAATATTCCGCAGAATTAATTCTAGTCCTGCATTCTCCAGAATATTCCTACTGTACACATTCAGATTACCCCACGTTATGGCCCTCTGAGTTCTCAAAATAATAGGGATTCATCAGCAGCCTGTGAGATGTGGAAGTGATGTTTTCTGTCACAGTTAGTACCATTATGTACTTTGTGTACTCTTTGCAGGCCAAGCCTGACCATACAGGCAAAGTATGCAATTGCCTAGGGTGATACATTTTAACAGATGCCAAATTCATCATTTTGAATGCCAAGTTAATAAAAATAAAATTTCATTCTAGACTTCTCATTTTTCTTTATATTGGATATTCAAGGTCAGGCATTTCTCTATGACATTACCTGAGAACAGCAATGACCAGTTGGAATAGGGGACTGCGTTTCTAAAAATCGATAGGGGAGGCTGATTTTGAAAACTGTATGAGAGGGGCATGGAGGCTAGAGATCAGAGAAATACCAGATGGAGGAGAATGGCAAATGCAAAGAGAGGGTGACACAAATACACTGATTAGACACACAGCAATGCCGTTGACTCTTAACTGCCCTCTGAAACATAACGAGGGAGTCACATTAGATTAGCATTAGCTTTACTGTCACCTGTACTCGAAAGAGTTCAGTGAAAAGTTTACGAGTCATAATTTACAGCACCATCTTAGCTACAAAGGTACCTAGGTACATTCTTAAGTACAAATTCTTGGGGAAAATAACTTAGAAAAATAAAGAAATACAAGTCTAGCATTACAGATCATAGGAATAAATTAGAAAAATAAAGAAAGAAAAGTTCAGAATAACACACCTTCCAACCAAGTCGAGACCGGCACCTAGCTTCGACTCCATATCAGGCTTTACCTCAAGGCCAGAAGTCTATGCTAAGGCTATGCTGGGCTGGGAGACAACCACACTGGGCCACCACATAGTTCAAGGGCAATAAGAATGGATAATAAATGGTGGCCCAGTTAGAGAGAGAGAGAGGGAGAGAGAGAGAGAGAGCGAGATTTGGTACTGGGCTGAGATAAACATGGTGACCAGGGAATGGAGGCAGGGACAAAGAATGGGGAGTGAGGCAGGGACAGTGACTGGGCTTGGGAAAAGTGATTGGAGAGGGGGCTAGGACAGTGACCAGGGACCTTGGGCAAAGACTACTGTGTTGACAAGGGTCTGGGGGCTGGGACACAGAGGCATACTTAGGAACACGGAACGGCAGGGACTGCGCTGAGAGAGTGATTGAAACCCGAGACCCTTTGCATAAACATTGAAAGATTGTTTGCATTGGCAAATGAACATGCAGGCTTCTCTTGGCCAAAGCTGGAGGAAGATCATTCAACCAAGGGCTATTAAACCATACAATCCTTCAAAACATGTGAGGTAGGTGCTGGAGTTTAATTTTAGGGAAAGGAAATATAGTTTCAAAAATAAACACGATGGAATCTGGGAAGAAATGGGGGTGAAGAACTATACAAGCACCAAACTCTGACATGAAAATTTTGACCAATCCTAGATCCTGAACTCAGAAAACAGCTTAAAATGACTGGCCCAATGTACCATCTGGAACAGGTTTTAGCTTAGTGATGCGAGCTGTCTCCAACTCTACTGTGTAATCCCTGGACCGTCTATAAACTTCCCAACATTACAGCATATTCACTCTATTAATAGTTACCTAAAAGCACAAAGAAAAAGCCAAAGGTTCCAGGTTGTCTATGCTCAACAGATTGCCCAGCCTAATGAAAAATCAGCATGTCACTTGGATGGTCTACTTTGAACTGCAATGGCATCAGAAAGCAAGGACATCTGGTCTTTGTTAAACTGTACTCCCCAGACACATTCAGAAGTCATCATGCATGGAGCAAGTCAGAAATACAATGTGAACATTAATGACCAATTATGATATTGGCTTAATTGACTTTGGAATGTTGACCAAGATATCAGAACTCTTTGTTCCTCTTTGAATAATGCTGTTGTATCCTGAATGCGGACCTGAATGGGTAAACTGAGCAGAATCTGAAGGGCAGCAGCTTTACTAAAACAGCATTCTCTTTGTTCTTTGTGGTATGTTAAACCAGTGACTTTCTGATTCAAAAGCAACAGCCCTATCAATGAGCTAAACTGACACCTCAGATGAATGATATTGGAGGGGTGGGCTGGGCAAGTCGAATAAAAAGATCAATGAAAGACTAAAACTGAAATTTGAAATTGACAGGATTAAGTCAGTTTTCAAAGACGTTCTTTCCTGTTAACAACATCAGCAATAATTTACAGTAAGCCTAGACACACTCCAGAAAACACTAAAATAGAGCGAGCACACATAAGTACTCTTGCTCAGTAATGCAAAACGTTCCACATTTTGAACATCCCCTGTTTCCTTTCTTGCTGAACTTCCATGACAATCCCACCACTGTGAAGAAATTCCTGTTATTGCTCAGAAACTAGCTCCCCAGAATGTTTGATCTGGGTCATATTAAAATGGGGAAATCGATGGCCAAGTGGTATAATCACAAGATGATTAACCCAGAAATTCAAGTACTTTCTGGAAAATCACTCTCTTTTGTTCATAGAAAGGCCAAAATCCACATCAGAACAGAATTATAATTTGACTATTATAAAAAATGAAGTATTGTCTTTAATAATCTCAGGCCATCAACATTGAGCTCACAACTTATTCCCCAATTTAAAATAAAGCCTGTTTGAGCAGTGCAACTGAAAGTCCTTAAGGCCATTAGCACTTTGGGACACTTCCTTTGACATGTGTCCCAAAGTACTAATGGCTTTAATAAAAACACAGATTAAGAAAAAAACATAGTTTCAGCAGTGTAAGCCCAGGAAATTGTGGATATGCTGCTGGACAACAGCCATTTGGTAGTGCAATCTAACTACCCCAACGCAACCCTTGGAACAAAACACTTTTGCAAGATGGCAAACCGAACAAAATGCAAGCACAAACCAAAAAACATTGCCAAATCAAGGTCAAAATGTTCTTCCTTCTAGAGTCTCCCAAGTGACACTGCCTGTCCTTCTACATCTAAACAAATTCCAGTTCAATGCATCCCCAAAATAATTCGAAAAGAATGCATTATTCCTGCACAGCCCATGTACCTTCCTGAACTTCTCCATCTGTTTGTATGTGTCAGGATCCAACTCCTGAGAGACATCCTTCATCCAGAGCAGCGCCCCCCTGTACTCTGTTCGGGACTGTTCCATCCGGTTCACCGTGAGGAGAGTATCAGTGACTGCTCGTCGCCGGAATGTCTCCACTTCCTGCTCCAGTCGGACTAGAGGGACACGCAGTGCTAACCTGGAATCAGCAAAGTCAGGAACTGGATGGATTACACAACACCAGACACATTTAGAATACTAAATAAAAACCAAAAGTACTGCGGATGCTGTAAATCAGGAACAAAAACAACACTGCTGGAAAAGTTCAGCAGGTCTGGCAGCATCTGTGAAGGGAAAAACAGTTAATGTTTCGGGTCCGGTGACCCTTCCTTGAGAATTTAGAATATTAGTATTCAGGGAATGGCAGAGGGGATCGTACTAAAAACCAATATACTGCTGGTTTTTCTGATATTCTTAGTTTCGCAGTTCTCATCATTGTACCTAGCAATGAGACCTTCAGCCACTAGTACTTCAGTCTAGGTCCGGGCATTACACGTTTCTGGGTCTGGCTGCTTCTCAGTGCACACAATGGGCATTTAAAATGTTACATATTTCTCCAAATCCTTAAGAGATGATGCTCAATGCAATGCCATCTTTTCTGCAATGACATCCCATATTACCAAACATGCAACCAATTTCAGCACCAATGTTGAACTTATCCTCCCTGCAAATCAACACATCTAATTTTTCTGAAGAAGGATCTCGACCCGAAACATCAGCTTTCCTGCTCCTCTGATGCTGCTTGGCCTGCTATGTTCATCCAGCTCTACACCATGTTATCTTACATCTAATTGGCTCCCAGAATACCACTGCAGAAACAAATTTCCCAAATAATTTTGGACTGAAATGTTTACACAACAGTGGATTCCATTAATTCAGCATCATCTGAGAATCCTTCCAATGGCTTGTATTGTTATTGCAATAGAAATAGTTACCCCTTACCCACAATGGGGAGCCTGAAGCTCGAGTCTTCAACTGAGCCACAACACGCATTAAATTTGCTGACAAATAAAAATTGCATGCACTCTATTATCATCAGAGATGAAATCACATGGAGTGAACATACATCCACGGATTATTTCATTTCTCAACCGACAGCATACACGTGGAAATAGCAGACATCAGATGAGACAACAAGTACAAGGGTGAGCTGAGTCTGGTCAGCAAGTGTACCTTTGCTTTGCAGAACCACACAGGGCTTTACTGGTAGCATTCATCATCCTGCCAGCTGGGGTTTTATCTTGCTCGCTTTGCCCCTTCAGGAACATGCCCAGCTCATTCTCCTCCTGGGATAGAGCTGCAATGGTCAAGTTAGACAGCAATTACCATTAGAATCACAACGAACTGTCGAGATACATGGTCACACAGCTGTCCTTAAAGATAAGAAATTCTAATTTAGAATGAAAGAGCTGGAGAAGCTCGTAGGTATGGCGGCATCTGTGGGGAAAGAAATAGAGTTAATGTTTTGAGTTCAGTCTGATTTCTTCAGAAGAGTCATATTTTGTTTGAAATTTCTAGCACCGCAGTATTTCACTTATATTCTAATTTAGGCTTTGCATTTATAAGGCTGCTTAAACAGAGCAAAGGACTTTCAAAGGATCTTAAGGAAACAAGGATACTCAAGATGACAATACTAGGGATTACGGCCAAAAAATTAGTCAAAGAGTATTAAAGGGGATCTTAAAAGAGGAGTTCTTCCTCCACAGCATTTGATGCCTATCCCAATTTGTCCTTGAACAGAGTGGTTAGCCTGTCATTTCAGACGGATGAGTAGGGAGGTCACATTACCACTATGCCAGGTTTGGGGACAGTCAACAAGACAATTTAATGAGGTACATAAGTAAAATACTGCAGATGCTGGAAATCTGACACAAACACAGAGAATGCCAGAGAAACTCAGCAGGTCTGGCAACACTTGTAGAGAGAAAAACAGAATTACAGTTTCAAATCCAGTATGACTCTTCTTCAAAACAGAACTTGATATAGTGGGTTTACCTAAGGGCAGCACGGTGGCACAGTGGTTAGCACTGCTGCCTCACAGCCCCAGGGACCCGGGTTCGATTCCAGCCTCGGGCGACTGTCTGTGTGGAGTTTGCACATTCTCCCCGTGTCTGCGTGGGTTTCCTCCAGGTGCACCGGTTTCCTCCCACAGTCCAAAGATGTGCAGGTTAGGTGGATTGGCCATGGTAAATTGCCTGTAGTGTTCAGGGAGGTGTAGATTAGGTGGGTTGTAGGGGGATGGGTCTGGGTGGGTGCTCTGAGGTTCAGTGTGGACTTCTTGGGCCGAAGGGCCTGTTTCCACACTGGAGGGATTCTATGAATTGCTTCTATGAACCTCTTTGCAGGCTGCCAGTGGTTGGTGAACCAACGAAGCAATAGAACCTAGAAATCTAGGGTGGGGGCAGAGGGCAAGGGAATGCTGTCGGGCTGGAGCCTGTTGCACGTATGACAGGGTGAAACCATGAAGGGGCACAAACACAAGGATGTGGTGCCAGTGGGCCGTGAGCCAGTGCAGGTCGACAACTCAAAGATGATGACTGAATGTGATTTGGTTGGTGTTGAGGGGACCAGAGTTTTAGATAAAGTGAAGTTTACGCTGGGTGAAGATTGGAAGCTGGTCAGAAGGACTTTGGGGTTGTGAAGTCTGAAGGTGAAGAGGCCATTGGTGAAGAATCCAGCAGCAGAGCAAGGACTCTTAAATTGAGAAGCATGGGTCTTTTGTAAAGAACCGAACAATGAATAGAAGACTCAGTTTAGACATATAATCTCTTACTGCTTTCACAAGGCAACACTTTAGCCAATGCACACTGTAACAGACAGAATTGAAGGCTGATCACCTTAACATTGTCTAAATCCCTTCCACATCGTTATCAGGATCACTCAGGGAGAACTCAAGAACGAAGGTTAGAGGTCCTAGCGTTGGCAAACCTTGATCTGACATATTAAACGAGGCAAGTCGAAACATATTATCACTAGAATATTAATCCAGAGACTCAGATTATTGTTCTGGGGATCCAGGCTCGAATTTGAATGCAATAGCAATCTGGAATTAAGAGTCTAATGATAACCAAGAAATCACCATCAATTATTGGAAAAATCCATTTCGTTCACTAACATAAACCACATTAGGCGATTCACCTTTACGGAAGGAAATTGTCTGGTGTATATGTAAATCCATACCCACAGCAATGTGGTTGGCTCTTGGTCATTGAGTCATAGAGATCCACAGGAAAGAGAAAGGCCCCTTTGGCCCTTTTCGTCTGCATCAGTCAGAAACAACAAAACAATTCTAGTCCCATTTGGCCTATAGCCTTGTATGCCTTGGAATCACAAGTGCACATCTAAGTACTTATTAAATATTAAGAGGGTTTCTGCCTCTACCATTCTCACAAGCAGTGAGTTCCAGGTTCCCACCATCCTCTGGGTGAAAATGCTTTTCCTCACATCTCCTCTAAACCTTCTGCCCCTTGCCTTAAATCTATGCACCAGGTCATTAATCCCTCCATCAAGGGGAAAGGTTTCTTTCTGCCCACTCTATCTATTCCCCTCATAATTTTATACGTCTCAACTATGTCCCCTCTCAATCTCTTCTGCTATGTGGAAAACAACCCTAGTCTGTCCAATCTCTCGTCATTACTGAAACTCTCCAGCCCAGACAACATCCTAGAAAACAAAAACAGAAATTGCTGGGAAAACTCAGCAGGTCAGGCAACATCTGCGGAGAGAAAACAGAGTTAATGTTTCGAGTCCACTAGCTCTTCATCACTGGGCTCTAAACATCAACACTGCTTTCTTTCCACAGATGTTGCCAGACCTGCTGAGTTTTTCCAGCAATTTCTGTTTTTGTTTCTGATTTCTAGCATCTGCAGTTCTTTATTTTTTTTCCCTGTTAACATCCTACAAAATCTCTGCGTCCCTCTCCAATGCTATCCGATCCCTCCTATAATGTGGATTCCAGAACTGCACACAATACATTAGCTGTGGCCTCACCAAAGTTTTATCAGTTCCTGCTCTTAAACTCTATACCTTGATTAATAAAGGCAATATCCCACATGTGGTCTTAGCCACTTTATCCACTTGTCCTGATACCTTATGGATCAGTGTACATACACATCAAGGTCCCCTTGATCCTCGGTGCTTCCCAGGGTCCATCATGTGCTCCCTTGCCTTGACAGTCTTGACCAACCACACAACTTCACATTTATCCCAACTGAATTCCGTTTTCCACTGATCAACCCATCTGACTAGCCCATCTAAATTCTCCTGTAACCTAAGGTTATCCTCTACACTATTTACCGCTTCACCAATTTTTGTATCTTCTGCGAACTTACTGATCAACTCTCCTACATTCAAGTCTAAATCATTTATGTAAACTAAATACAGCAAAGGACCTAACACTGACCTTTGTGGGATCCCACTGGACACAATCTTCTAGTCGGAAAAACAAAACTCTGCTTCTTGCCACTCGACCAACTGTGGACCCAATTTGCCAAATTTTCTGGTAACGCATGGGTTCTTACCTTTGCTATCAGTCTCCCACGCAGGACCTTATCAAATTCCTTGTCGAAGTCCAAGTAAACTACATCTAAAGCACAGCAGCTCATCTACACATCTAAGACTATATCTTAAATGGGCTCTGGGCTATGAATGCTTCTTTAGCCAACAACACCTATATTGAATGTGAATGAATAAAAGAAAACCTTGAACATTCTTGAGTGGTGAGCCTTCACTTCACATTTGATCCCACCAGAGATGACAAAACCTCTCATAAATCAGGCTTGGACAGGCTTAACCCAATTTATTTTGGCTATGGATAGAAATATAATTTGCACATACCTCCTCAGGTATTCCCCAAGGTAGGCTGATGTGGGAGATAGAAGCACAAGGCAGATTCACTTTGATGGAGGTGGAAACACTTTTGGAGTAAGGTATGTAGTTGTAGCAGAGGAGAGAGGATTTCACTCTCTGACTTACCAACCTGCAATTGACCTGACAGTGTATGCCACAAGTAATGAGTGCCTGGAATAGAAACTACTCAGTTCTTGCTGTTACAAGTGTGAATCTTACTAATGGGAGACGATAGTTTCAGTAGCATCGCACTAAAGCCAACACTGTCATTCCAATGTAAGGCAATTGAAAAAAATAATTTTAAGAAGTTATATTTGGAAACGAATGCTGTGCTCTTCAAAGTGAGCGATGTTAGCAGTACGGACTGGAACACTGGGTTTCAGTCATGCCTTCTCGGGGGAGCCAGATCTTCCAGATCAAGTACAGCACACTTAGAGATGCAGACTAAAATTTGCCATGGCCCTAGTCCAAGTGGACACATTTCCACTTCTTATAGCAGTCACCCCATGGCCTGACTACCAATTCATTGCTGATCACTCCCAGATTTGTTCAATTGGAACCAGGATTCAGACTGCAAAAATCCATTTCATGTCTTCTAGGCAGCTTAATGGTATCATCGTATGACTACTAATTCAGAGACCAAGTAATGTTCTGGGAACTAGGGTTCGAATCCCAACCTGGCAGATGGTGCAATTTGAAATGAATGAAAAAATCTGGAATTAATACGCTAATAACGACCAGGAAACCATTGGCAATTGTCATAAAAGCTCATCTGGTTCACTAATGCCCTTTAGGAAGGGAAACTGTCATCCTTACCTGGTCTGTGCTATATGTGACTCCAGACCCACAGCAACATGACTGACTCTTCACTGTCCTCTGAAATGGCTCAGAAAACCATTCAGTTATATCAATCATGTGAAAGGAAGAAATGATTGAAGCCAGAAAGATCACCTAGCTTTGACTAGGCACATCTAAACCAAGTGGACTGCAGCAATTCAAGACGATAGTTCATCATGAATTACCCACCTTACCAAGAGCAACTAGGGATGGGGCAATAAATGTTGGCCCAGAGAGCGACGGCCACATTCCATAAGTGAATAAAAAAAGCAAACAGCAGATGTTTTAATCCCCTCAAACTAAATTAAAATATCATTAGAACCACTTAATAGTTACAGCATGAGAGGAGACTTCACATGTTCATTCTGGATCTCAGCTGGAGCACATCACATAGTCCCAATCCCTTAGCCTTGCCCTCTGGCCCTGCAATGCTTTCCCCTTTGTAGAAGTTTCAATGTTTGTTTCTCTGCACTCATTTTGGATATGGTGATTATGTCACTAGGAATTTGGTCATTGATGATCACGGATACAAATTCACCCCAATTTTTGTTGTTCTGCACAAGCAGTCTCTCCATACAGCTCATCATATCCTGGTAGAAAAATGTGCAGATAGCACCACCTACAGACACAAATCATTTTGATACTTCTACAGCAGAATCAGGCCCAAAAGCCTAGGTTTTTTATGACTCTACCAATTAAGACACAATGCACTTGCACCAAAAATAAAGTTGGGATCAATGAGTTAGGGTTGTTATCATCAGCAATCACTCGCTAATGAATATGACAGTGCACCTAGGACATTCAGTGTCACTGGTCATGGGTTCTGTGGGTCCTTGCATCGCTGATCTATCTTTTAGTTGGGGTGTAGCACATGCTACGGTATAGGCGATGAAGCAAACACAGTATTCTGTTTCCTGTCACAAACACATCAATTCGGAGCAGAAGTAGGCCACTCAGCCCCTTGAGTCTGCTCCACCATTCAATAAGATCTTGGCTGATCTGTTTGTGGTCTAAACTCTACATTCCCATTCCATTTCCTCCTCTCCATCCACCCCACTCCTAATAACTTTGACCCCGTTGTTAGACAAGAATCCATCTCCTCTGTTTAAAAATATTCAATGACATCACTTCCACTGCTTTCTTGGGAAGACAGCTGCAAAGACTCGCAGACCTCAAAGAGAAAGAAATTCTTCTAATTTCCGTGACATCAGTGTATGGTCATGGGGAGTTTAGTAAAACATTGTTTAATGTGTAAAATCTTTATACAATGCCCACTTGAACTGGATTTGTCTTTTCAGGCTTGGACTGTCTGGAGAAACAGCATTTTGTGCTGAATGGCACAGGAGTGCAGTGCTGACAGATACAGGGGGGTCACTGCTGGTGGCAACAATTTAAGTTGGTGAACAAAAAGCCACACAGCAGGTGATCCGCTAAATTGGAACTTTTTCCAACAGTGTATTAATTGGAAACGTCAACTATATCTAGTGACAACATTGGTGCTGTGCTGTTCAATCTGATTCAGACACTTTGATCTTGCTGGCATCATTGCACCAAATAAATGTAACACCTGAGATCTCTTAGGCAGTCTTTACTTTATCTGCTGTGATGACAACGGGTCAACAATTTTAATTAAAAATGAACTAAATTTAATCCTGACAAACTCTGCATTCTGTGCTTTTAAATGTCAAGTCTTCCTCTGCTACTGTACCAGCCTGAGTGAGACGTATTTGGCTGCACACGTAATGTTCTTTCTGAACTGGATCCTGCATCAGTATAAAGTGGTAGATCAGACTGAGTTGCTTCTCAATGATGTAAGAAATTGAGTAGAGCTCTGGCATTCAATTTACACCATCATAGGCATGTGGAAAAATCTTAAGTGGACAGAAATTTACTTTAATTGAAGCATAGCATAGGCATTTACCTGGTCTATGATAGACATGGCCTCTTTCTACCCTTCTCAGTGCAAGTTCTTAGGGCACAGTACTAAAGACAAGTCTGAAATTGAATCAACCCACTTTGCAATTGAAGATGAATTCAATAGGTGAACTGCAGATGAAAAGAAAGGTATTCAAAGTTTGGTCATTTTAAGTGATCTCAGACCAGTTGGCAGGAAGCCCTGCAGATTTTCATTCTGAATGATGATCAGGCCAGATGATGAGTACATGGATTTGCTAATTCTGATGGCGTCTAGTAATGAAAGTCTTTCTGCCTTCTTGGTGAATCTTTTGGAATTCTCTTCCTCGGAGGTTCAATCATTGAGTTAGTTCAAAACTGAGACTGATCCATTTCTAGTTACTAATAACATCAAGAATTATGAGGATAGCGTGGGAATATGGCATTGAGGCAGATAGTCACGTTTCAAAAAGGCAGAACAAGGCTCAAAGGACTGAATGGCCTACTTCTGCTCCTATGTTCCTCCAGAGGAGGCAATTGCCTAGTGGTATTGTTGTTGGACTGTTAATCCAGAGACCCAGATCATGTTTTGGGAACCTGGGTTCAAATCCCACCATGGCAGATCGTGGAATTTGAATTCAATTTTTGAAAACCTGGAATTAAGAGTCTAATGACGACCATGAATCCATAGTTGATTGTCGGGAAAAAACCCATTTGGTTCAGTAATGTTCGTTAGGGAAGGAAACTGCCATCCTTACTTGGTCTGGCCTACATGCAATTCCAGACCCACAGCAATGGGATTGACTCTTAACTGTCCCCGGGCAATTAGGGATGGGTAATAAATGTTGCCTAGCCAGTGATGCCCTCATCCCACGAATGATTAGAAAAACCCAAAAGTTTTCTTTTCAACCCTCGATTCCACCCTTGGGCGACTGTGTGGAGTTTGCACATTCTCCCTGTGTCTGCGTGGGTTTCCTACGGCTGCTCAGGTTTCCTCCGACAGTCCAAAGATGTGCAGGTTAGATGGACTGGCCATGCTAAATTGTCCATCGTGTTCAGGGATGTGTAGATTATTTGGGTCATGGGGGAATGGGTCAAGGTGGGATGCTTTGAGGGTCAGTGTGGACTTGTTGGGCCAAAGAGCCTGTTTCCACACTGTAGAGATTCTATGATTCTATGAACCCAAGTTGTACTGACTGGAGCCAATACCTGATGGTTCCACAGCTGACTAGTTCATGCAGTAGATTTTGTCAACATTACCAGAAAGGAAGTATTTGAGTACTTACTGTTGAGTCTTTGCTGATATTTCTCAATAACCTTCAGAAGATCCATGCACGATGTCTGTACTATACGGAAAATCTGAAACAGTGAAATGGAGAATTTTATAAGATCTCACTGCAGGGAAGCCCAGGTACCCCTCATGATTCCAGCCCAGACTTACAAGCTAAAGACTGCTGCATTATCCAATTTCAGGGGCCTAGGGCAAATTAAACTGAATAGTTTGAATCCCATTTCAAGCAAGTGTGAGGCAGTAAATAGTCCACAGGTCACCTTAAATTGTCAATCTCATTCAACGATCATCAGGACAGCTTGAGTGGGAAATGTTCTGACATTTACTGCAGGCTATTGGTTTCTTCAACCTTCGAAAGTTTAACTTCTATACACAACAAAGCCATTTAAACAATATATTTCTGCTCTCAGCTTCACAAAAATGTCACCAGTGCTAACTGGGAGGCAAGTCAATTTGTGCTTTTGAAATTTGTACTATTCAATTCACAGACAGTGACTTGAGGATGCAGTGATTGTGAACTTGACCCAGGACACTATTTTTAAAATAATTCGCAAAACTATCATAATTGTGGTCCAACTAAATGTCACCGAGTAGGCATGCTCCAATTCCTAAGAGGATCACTTCTTGGGTGGAAATTTATATCTGTAAACTCTGTGGCATTTATAGATTTGTCTAGAATGAAGTTTTTTTTTGAAAGAATAGTAATGGAATAAACTATAACTGTCGCTCCATTTGCTTCAACTCCCTGGACTTGTTTATTAACAAGGTGAGGACTAATCACTGTTTAACAGCATTAAATGCATTGGTCCTCCAATCCACAAAATTTGCCCCCAATCCGAGAATGGGTCCATCACATACAAATAGAATCATTAGTAAGCTTGTATGATCCAATGGGAATTGTAGCCTCTGAATATCACACTTAACTAACAAAACAAGACTGCCACAGAGCCCTAATAATGCTGCACCAAATCAGTGCATCAGGAGGCAGGGGTAACTTCACTGGGCTAAAGTTATACAGCATGGAAACAGACCCTTCAGTCTAATTAGTCCATGCTGACCATGCTCCCAAATTAAGCCAGCCGTACGTTTGGCCTATATCCCTCCAAACCTTTCCTATTCATGTACTTATCCAAATGTCTTTTAAGTGTTGAAACTGTACCTGCATTCAGGACTAAGCTAACGCCCTGGAGACATGGGCTCAAATCACACTACAGCTGCTAATGGAACTAAAATTCAATTACTAAATTTAAAATTGAAGGCAGGGACCTATCATCAATAGCCATATAACCCATCTGATTCACTAACATACTATATGGAAGTAAATGCTTACCCACATTTGACTCCAGATGTGGTTGATTCTAACTGCTCTCTGAAATGTCTTATCAAGCCACTCAGTCCAAGGGATGTGGGTGCTTCCTGTGTTTCCACGTGGTCAGCACTGCTGCCTCACAGCGCCAGGGACCCAGGTTCGATTCCAGCCTCAGGCAGCTGGCTGTGTGGAGTTTGTATGTTCTCCCTGTATCTGTGTGTGTTTCTTCTGGGTGCTTGGGCTTCCTCCCACAGTCCGAAGATGTACAGTTTAGGTGGATTAGTCACACTAAAATGCCCATAGTGTCTATGCTAGGTGGAGTAGCTACAGGAAATACGGGGTTACAGGGATGAGGTAGGGAGATGGGTCTGGGTGTGATGCTGTTTGGAGGCTTGGTGTGGACTTGATGGGCCGAATGGCCTGCTTCCACACTGTAGGAATTCTATGATTTTCTACATCCAAATCCCATTTAAGAATAAAGAAATAGAAATTAATATCTTGGCATGTGAACTGCTTCAGCCTTTCCACATTCCTGCATAAGGAGGTTTGGGGGTCCTTCAGAACAGGAACGGGAAGCAACTAGTTATATGAAGGTCAATCAGATATGAATCACAAAAATGGGCATCAGGATTTCGAGGTAACATTGAACAAACTTTTCAGGTCTGTTCCTAAATCCTACCATAAAAATGAAAGCTATCGCTGGGACCTACTGGTTTCCACTGGAGATCTTAGATATTCCTTGCTTAACTAATTGGCAACGTGAACTACGTCAATAATGTGGCACTATAAATGCTGTCCTTCTGACTTCTGAGCCCCAAATACATCCAAAACTTGTCAAATCCAAGAGATTAAGACAGGTTAAACAGAGGGCGATTTGTTTGGATATAGACAGATTGCCAGCTCTCAGCAGAACCAATTTAGATCATAGATCATAGAATTCCTACAGTGTGGAAAGAGGCCTTCCAGCCCAACAAGTCCATACTGACCCTCAGAGCATCCCACCCAGACCCATCCCCCCAATAACGCACCTAATCTACAGTTCCCAGAACACTACGGGAAATTTAGCATGGCCAATCCACCTAGCCTGCACATCTTTGGACTGTGGGAGGAAACCCACACGGACATAGGGAGAACGTGCAAGCTCCACACAGACAGACGCCCAAGTGTGGAATCAGACCCAGGTCCCTGGTGCTGTGAGGCAGCAGTGCTAACCACTGTGCCGTCCAAGAAGAAACAATCTTTGGAAAGACATACCATCCAAACAATTCACCACTACCTATAACCCTACTGTTGTTCCATCTCCTGACAGAATTTTCAGAGCTTTGAATGATTTTATTTGTACCTAGCAAGAAAGGGGAAGTCGGGCTTATCGGGACAGGCACTGGAGAATACCCAGGTGAAAGAGTAACACTGGTAGTAGCCAGTGTGAGAATGGGAGTCCCCTCCTCACGCTTTGCATTGAGTATTGGCACTGTTCGTGTAAGCAAGAGATGGTTCGGTTTTTCAACAAACACGAGATGGAAATCTAGAGTCACAACCATGTGGACCGTGCAATGGATTGTGCAGATGGAAATGGGAGGCTGTGACTCCTGATTATATCATAGTAACTCGCCTCAAATACAAAGGAAAGCAAAGTCTACAGTCATACTGTAAACAAAGC
This sequence comes from Ginglymostoma cirratum, assembly GCA_024137785.1. NCBI lineage: Eukaryota > Metazoa > Chordata > Chondrichthyes > Orectolobiformes > Ginglymostomatidae > Ginglymostoma > Ginglymostoma cirratum. The sequence continues at coordinate 229,358 of JAHRHZ010000144.1, read as the reverse complement.
CTAAGGCTTCCTGGCAATTTTAATCCACACCAATACATCAGGAACTATATAGGACAGCTGAAATGGCAGTCTGCAACCAGTAGAACAACACAGAATTTCTTTCACAGTGCCCAGCCTTTCACCACTAACTGGAGGCCATCTGCCAAGAGTTGGGACATACATCCTGTATCATCTTTGTGTACTGTGTAACCACAGCTAATTGTACTAGGTCCTCGCCATTAATGAGAGTTAAACATAGGGGCAGCTGCTATTTGTAACAGCTAGTGGTGAAAGGCTGGGGGAAGTGAGTTAGAGTGGTGGAGAGGTGTGTCACTATGGGTCCAAAAAGGTTGATTAAAAATATTCCTTTGTAAATGAAAAACTGAAGTGTTTAACATGGGTGAGATAAACAATTTTATGGAGGCTGCTGAATGACAGCTATCAGAATGACATGCTGCTCTCCAACAACTAGAAGTAACCCACAAACTTTAGAGTACATTTCACTCATGATGCTGCCAATGCCCAAGAATTCTTCTGGAGTATTTTCTTATTTCCCTCCCCATCCTTCCCCGGTTTCTGCCCACCTGTTTGGATCTTCCCAGGATGTAGTCCTACAGGCACGAAGAGCTCTCCAGTGAATGGTCAATTTATTAACACAATGAGGCTCTACGTGGGGAGCTGAAGTAAAGCTGGTCCCCCTCTCCACACCAGATATTCAAACACATTTTAAAACAGACTCCATAAATTCCACTCTTATTTCTCTAACCATATCCACAGTATTTCTTGCCTTAGTTTCTCTTGCTCTGCACTGTTATCCCTGGTATACCCCAGAGCTCTGTTCTTGTCCCCACCACTACCTACTTCTCATCTACACGCTATCACCTCAGCAATATTATTGCAAAGCAGAGTGTTAGCTTTTTACATACACTGACAACAGCACAGAGATGGAACAACTATCTCACCACAACCTCTCTAGACTCCTACACTTTTGCTAAGATATCAGATTGTTTATTTAATACCCAATATTGGAAAATCAGGAATTTCTTCCAATTGATTATTGCGAAGACTGTACCCATTTGGTATAAATATATGCAGCTTCTAATAAATATAAAGTGAGCCACACTGCGTCCCTCACAAGTTCTGCACAACTCAGTGAAAAAGTTAAAACAGACTGGGCAGTGCTTGGCTTGTGAGAGAAAAGAAACAAGTCTGGAAAAATGTTAACCCAATTCCTCTTGGATGCAGGCAGATGATGTGCAGTTGTTAATGATGAACATGAGTTGACCATTCAGCACCAAGCCCAGATCACCATTCAATTAGATGACGGTGATCTTTTTCTTAATTCCATCTACCCAGCTTAATCAGAGATAACAAGCATGGGGCTGGATGAACACAGCAGATCAAGCAGCATCATAGCAGGAAAACTTGACGTTTCGGGCCTAAACCCTTCATCAGAAATGGGGGAGGGGAAGAGGGTTCTGAAATAAATAGGGAGAGAGGGGGAGGTGGATAGAGGATGGAAAGAGGAGAGGATAGGTGGAGAGGAGGCAGACAAGTCGAAGAGGCGGGGATGGAGCCAGTAAAGGTGAGTGTAGGTATGGGGGTAGGGAGGAGATAGGTCAGTCCAGGGAGGACGGACAGGTCAAGGGGGCGGGATGATGTTAGTAGATAGGAGATGGGGGTGTGGCTTGAGGTGAGAGGAAAAACAGGTTAGGGAGGTGGAGATGAGCTGGGCTGGTTTTGGCCGCCATCTGCAATCAGACCCCACCACCAAAGACATTTTTCCCTCCCCACCCTTATCTGCCCTTCCGGAGGGACCACTCCCTCCGCGACTCCCTTGTCCGCTCCACACTCCCCTCCAGCCCCGCCACACCCGGCACTTTTCCTTGTAACCGCAGGAAGTGCTACACCTGCCCCCACACCTCCTCCCTCACACCAATCCCAGGCCCCAAGAAGACTTGCCACATCAGGCAGAGGTTCACCTACACATCTGCCAATGTGGTATACTGCATCTGCTGTACCTGTTGTGGCTTCCTCTACATCGGGGAAACCAAGCGGAGGCTTGGGGACCGCTTTGCAGAACACCTGCGCTCAGTTCGCAACAAACAACTGCACCTCCCAGTCGCGAACCATTTCAACTCCCCCTCCCATTCCTCAGATGACATGTCCATCCTTGGCCTCCTGCAATGCCACAGTGATGCCACCCGAAGGCTGCAGGAACAGCAAATCATATTCAGCCTGGGAACCCTGCAGCCCAATGGCATCAATGTGGATTTCACAAGCTTCAAAATCTTCCCTCCCCCAACCGCATCCCAAAACCAGCCCAGCTCATCTCCACCTCCCTAACCTGTTTTTCCTCTCACCTCAAGCCACACCCCCATCTCCTATCTACTAACATCATCCCGCCCCCTTGACCTGTCCGTCCTCCCTGGACTGACCTATCTCCTCCCTAACCCCCTACCTACACTCACCTTTACTGGCTCCATCCCTGCCTCTTCGACTTGTCTGCCTCCTCTCCACCTATCCTCTCCTCTATCCACCTCCCCCTCTCTCCCTATTTATTTCAGAACCCTCTTCCCCTCACCCATTTCTGATGAAGGGTTTAGGCCCGAAACGTCAAGTTTTCCTGCTCCTATGATGCTGCTTGACCTGCTGTGTTCATCCAGCCCCATGCTTGTTATCTCGGATTCTCCAGCATCTGCAGTACCTTTTATCTCTGATACCCAGCTTAATCATGTACTTCCTAATGTCTTTGCCTAAATTTTTAAGAAACGCTCAACTAAACCATAGCCCCATCACCATTTTGGAGGAGAGAATTCCAGATTCCACTGTCTGTGGAAAAGTATTCTTGACAGCACTCCTGAACTCTACTTTAAGACGCACTCTTTGTTCTGGACTTCTTCGACAAGAGGAAACAAATTCTTGCTATCTACACTACCAAATCCTAAAACATCTTAAACTGCGCTAGGATGGCATGATGTGCATGTTCACCATTCCCTTAAGGTAGTGGGAGAAGAGGATAAAGTGGTTAAGAAGGCATTTGGGACACTTGCGTTTATTAGCCAAGGCATTAGTTTAAGAGCAGGAAGGTTATGCTGGACATGTATAAAACATTGGTTAGGCCATAACTAGAGCATTGTGTGTAGTTCTGGAATCCACATTATAGGAGGGATGCGATAGCACTAAAAGAGTTCAGAAAAGTTTTATCAGGATGTCAGCTGGCCTGGAGAGTTTGTGCTCTGAAAAGAGATTGAACATACTGGGGATGTTTTCCTTGAACAGAGGAGATTAAAAGGGGACACGATAGAGATATATAAAATTATGAGGGGAATGGACTGGGTAGCCAGGAAGAAACTTTTCCACTTGTTGGAGGGATCAACAACCGAGGGCATTTAATTTGATTTGATTTATTGTTATATGTACCTAAGTACAGTGAAAAGCTTTCTTTGCGAGGCAGTACAGGCAGATCATAGTAAGCAAAGACATATAGACCTTACGGTGAAAAAAACCTTGGACAGAGTGAAATATACAGGTTACACCGTGTGCTAAGCAAGATCAACATTAACAAGATCAGCATTATTTGAAGTTACAGAGTCCATTCATCAGTTTAATAATAGCAGGGAAGAAGCTGTTCTTGAACCTGCTGATGCATGTATTCAAGCTTCTGTATCTTCTGCCTGATGGAAGAGATTGTAGGAGAGCATTATTGGGGTGGGATGAGTCTTTGGTGATGTTGGCAGCCTTTCTGCGGCAACAAGACATGTAGATGGAGTCCATGGCGGAAGGTTGGCTTCTGTGATCGTCTGGGTTGTGCACACAACCTTCTGCAGTTTCTTATAGTCCTGGGCAGAGCAGTTGCTGTACCAGGCTGTTATGCACCCGGACAGCATGCTTTCTACAGCGCATCTGTAAAAGTTGGTGAGAGTCCTCATGGATATGCCAAATTTCCTGAGCCGCCTGAAGAAGATGATGCGTTGTTGTGCCTTCTTGACTGTCACGTCTATGTGGGAAGTTCAGGACAGGTTGTTGGTTATCGTCACTCCTAGGAACCTGACGCTCTCAACCCTCTCAACCTCCGCTCCATTGGTGTAGATGGGGGCATGTTCTCCTCCTTTCTTTCTGAAGTCAATGATCAGTTCTTTAGTTTTGCCAATTTACACTAAGGGGCAGAAGGCTTAGAGGGTATGTAAAGAGAAACTTTATCACCCAGAGGGTGGTGGGAATCTGGAACTCACTATCTATAAGGGTGGTAGAGGCAGAAACGTTCATAACATTTAAGAATTATTTAGCTATATGCTCATGATGCCAAAGCATGCAAGACTATGAGGCATGCGCTGGAAAACGGGATTAGACTATTCAGGTGGTTGTTTTTGAACAGCGCAGTCTCAATGGGCTGTAAACCTTATTAATTTGTTTTTGTGTGCTATAAACCTTATCATTACTAGTTTGCTTTTTCTTGCTTTTTAAAATTTTAAATATTGGTAACTTTCCAATCCAAAGGCAATTTCTGATCAGCAAGTTTTTTTGGACAATTTTCCACTTTTTTTAATACTCTGGGTAGTCTCATCAGGTCTTTGAGATCTGCAACTTTATTCTTTCTTATATTAAATCCAGTAAGTTTCCGACTACACTTAATTTGTTTTCACATCTCTGGCATCTACCGTTTTCCTCTCCTGTAAAATGTAATATAATATGTTTAGTAAGTTTGACATTTCCTGATTTTCAAATAAAATTTAATCTGAGGAGTCCACATTACTCTTAGTTACCTTCTTTCTCTCAATTCTTTTCTAAAAACTTTTAGTGTTGCATTTGCCATCCCTTGCAAACTTTTTCTTGCACTCCTTGTGACAAGCTAAACATCCTTACCGTGTTCTTTACTTTCCTCTCAGTCTGTGACAGCGCGATAAAGTTTTTCCTTCCTACAAGTCCTTTCTTTTAGTTTTATACTTCTCTCACGGACCAGAAGAATCCACACTAGAAAGGAATGATCTTCTAAAGTTTAACAATTTAAAATGCGTATTTGGGAAAAGGCAATGCTCTATTTAGTGCCCACCTTAGTTGCCAAATAGACAGTAAGGGTAACTATATAACATGGGACAGGATCACATGTAGGCCTGACCAGACGAGAGTGACAACTTGTCTTCCCACAGGAACATTCATGAAACAGTGGTGTTTATACAACAATCTGACAGCTTTCATGGTTATTTATATTTTTTATGGCGCTATTCCACAAATTGTCAGATTTATGGAGGTCAAATTACACACTTTCCACCTGTGGAGAGAAACAGAATCAATGTTTTGTGTCAACTTGATCTTTCTTCGGATCTGATGACAGGTCATTGCGACCTGGAACATTAAGACTACTTCTCTCTCGAAAGTCTCTGCCAGACTTGCTGGGTATTTCCAGCAATTTTTATTGTTATTTCAACTTTGAACTCTGCAGAATTTTGCTTTTCTACACACTTTTCATAGGGAGATGGGGGAGTCAAACTCCCAGGCTTTCAGTTCTGGACTCTTATCGACTAAATTAACAGCGTAGTAAATTAGGGTTAAGGCATTTAGGATCCTGAATTTCCTCAGGACTCCCCTGGACTCCTGGAACTCACTGGAAAATGGCAAACCTGCCATAGAATCCAAGACTTTGCATGTGGGCTTGACAAGAACTGAATGCCCACGACCTTTTCCAATAATGTCAGAGAGGCAGGGACTCTCTTTGCTGGTAGTTCATGCTTCCTTATCTCAGCCATGGCCTGGAAGAATGTTGCAGGTTGATACATGGAGTAAGATGAGCCATTTTTTGTGTTTTTTTTATTTATTAGAGACATATGCAGCGCAGGCAGATAATTTCATGGCACATGGGTAAGCACTGTAAAGTCACAACGACGTTACGCAGGCCGCCCGCCGTTGTTTTTTTTAAGAAAACACCTTTGAAGGCAAAAATTGAACACAAAAGATAAAATTCAGATTTCCCCATTCAATCTTTATTTATGACAAAGGTGTTGCCAAAGTCCTCAGTGAGTAAAGAATCATCAAGCACGGTTTGAGAGAAAATAAATGGCAAAGCTTGGAAAACTAAAACAGAAACTATTAAAAAAAAAGTTTGAGTCTATCAGAATCTGAAGAGAGAAAAGGCAGCTGAATGTTTCAGTTTGGGGTCTCTTAGTCCTAAATTCAAACTACTTACTTTTCCTCCCTGATGCTGAACAGTTATTTTCTTTATATTCAGTAAAGGGCAGGTCTTATTGTTCCACTCAAAATACAGGCTCTGGCCAGGAGAACATCAATGTTGTCATCAGACATACTTGGAATATCAGGACCAAAAAACCTTAAGTAAAGAAGCATTTCCCAATAAACCAGTATTATTCCAATATATTTCTTGTGTTGTACTCTTACAACACATCACCTCAAATCTCCTACCAGTGATAAGTTCTGTAATCACCATTAATTCATCTTACTGATATGTAGGTTAAGTATCTCAAACCTTCACAGATTTGGACACGTGGAGTTTACGTCTGTGCTCCTGGATGTTTTTGACAGTTCGCTGAGGCTGGTTGGATTTACACACCTACCTCCAATTTTGCATCCAAATCTGCATCAGATGCCACCACATGCTCATCTTCTTTCTTCCCTGTTGCTTTAATAAGCACCTGCTTTGTCTTCCAATACTTTTTCTGCATCTGGCTCATCACAGATTTGTCATCATTGAGAACATGCCGGTTAAACATCTCTCCAGAATACCTAATAACAACAACATCCAGTTATTTCTTGTTCCAATACCCCAAAGTATATTTTTCTAATACAGAATCCCGACAGAGTGGAAACAGGCCCTTCGGCTCAACAAGTCCACACTGACTCTCAGAGCACCCCACCCAGAGCCATCCCCTTATAACCCACCTAACCTACTCATCCCTTAACACTATGGGCAATTTTCCATGGCCAATCCACCTAGCCTGCACATTTTTGGACTGTGGGAAGAAACCGGAGCACCCAGAGGAAACCCACACAGACACGGGGAGAATGTGCAAACTCAACACAGACAGTCGCCTGAGGCTAGAATCGAACCCAGGTCCCTGGCGCTGTGAGGCAGCAGTGCTAATCACTGAGCCACAACTTACATGTTCTAAACTATGTCATGTTGGTGAACTTTTTTAAAAATCTTAGCAGTATAATATCTCAATAGGATGCAGATTCTATCTTGAATTCATATATTTTGAACCGACTAACAATAATGAGGAATTAATGTAATAACAAATGTCCTTCAATTTCTGTATAAATGGAACTATACTTTGTGGTGGCCTGCATCTGAGCCTTGCCTCATTCAGTAAGGAGACCATTTGGTCCATTGTGCCTCATCCAGTTTTTCAAACAAGCATCATTACTTAGCGACATCCCCTGCTTTTTCTCCACACTCTTGCACATTATTTCTATCCAAATAATTATCCAATGCCCTCTAAATGCCTCAATTGAATGAATTTATCCTTGGTTCAATGAAGATTGCAGGAGGGCATGCCAGGAGAAACACCAGGCATACCTAGAAATGAGGTGTCAACCTGCTGAAGCTACCAAACAGGACTACTTTCATTGTAGCACAGTGAGTAGAATCCCTGCTTCTGACATAGAAGCTCTGGGCTCAAGCTCCACTGCATCTCTTAATGCCTGAGGAAGGTGCATTCATAAAGCAGCCAAACAGGTTGATTTTCAACCTGCAAATTCTTCCTAGCTACCTGTGGCAGGTAGCAAGAGTGGGAGAGTCTCCTCATCAGTTAGGCTCAACACAGAGCAGCAACCCAAAAGCAATAACTTCTTGGAAAGATGAGCAACATGCCCCAGAAAACGTGCTTTTGAAACAGTCTTAAGCACATGCTTTGTCTGCCTGATGCACCACAAGGTATAGGAAGAGAAAAGCAGAGAGGTGGAACCTTTTCTTGATGAAGAAAGATTTCTTTTACTACACTGGATGCCTTTCTGGTTAAAATGAGAATGTGGCCACTTCCTACCCGGTTTTTCACCTCATTTAATAGAAAATAGGTACTGAACCGTGCCAATCCTCACTTTCTAGACCATTTGTATTGGCTGGGGCAGGATTAGGCATCTAAGGCCCTTTTACAATCTATAAATATTTATCTATGGTGTAATCATGATTTGATGACAGTTCGTGAATACGAAAACAAAATATATACAATAGTTGGGAATTCTGGCATCTATTTTAAGATTATTTTGGTTTCCTTCATTGCCTGGAGGTCAGATGGCTGGTACATTGTTAACAACCAATGCAATGAATCAGAAGTCTGGATCATTGTAACCCATCCTAGGAATTCGAGGGCTCCAAAAAGAATAGAAAACAAAGCAGTGCAAACTGACAGAGCTGTTGGAATGAGAGAGGAAGAGACTGACAGATGGACAAAGGACCTGCAAGGTTACTGAACAACCAGAAGGAACATGGTTAAGAATCAAAGGAGAAACAATTCTAGGAATGATCCACACATCGCAGAGCTAATTCACTCCCATAAATGGTTGTTTACAGCAGTGTTTTATTCTTGTGATTGATGGATCATGGAACACCTTTATTCACAAATGCAGACTGACAAAATGCAGGTTTCATTCTTGCCCCCTTGTGGTGGTGGTGGTGGTGGGGGGATCAATCTCAGCACAGTTCTACACCTCCAACCGCCTGGTTTGCAGAACACTACAAAACACAGAAACCTGATCAGTGAAGGTAACTGAGCCTTGCACCCGTGACATCATTTGAAGGGGAACTGAGATGTATTTGACTATGCAGGGCCCTGCTTGTACATTATCATACTACAATCTAATATTACTCCTCTTGCATAATAAATGCTTACCCTTGATGACGGTCCATTGTGTACTGTTTCTGTTGTGAGGAACCTAAACAGATGCAGAAGTAATTAGATACAGATTTTTCACTTACAGGACAATTCTAAAGAAAAGTCTTACATTTATAGAGCGCCTTTCGCAACTCAAGACATTTCACAGCCAAGAAAGCACTGTTTTGAAGTGTGGTCATTGACTGATTCAGGATACAATTGTCTTAACACTATGACTTCAGTACAGCTGGGAAATTACAATCGGATGGACTTTGCCATTTGTAAGAACCATTCCATTGAACGGTTAATGTTATAAAAATGAAATCATATTAGGTTGTAGCACACAGCAGCCTATTAAGTAAAAAAATTGGCAAGCTTCAATGGAACAGCTCCCTCAAATGAGCCAGTGCCCTGCAGTATTGAAGCAGTCAAAGAAGATCCCAGTTTGACCCCCCCCAACCTAGACTGAATGAGTTGTTCTCAGCCACATCAAATAGTAAGGCTGATAAATTGACCTCTGCATTCATGAGCTGTAGAAGTGCACAGACAGGAAAGACAATCAGTCTGATCATCAGTGAGGACAGAATCGGGCTCAGATGTGAAATCCTCCCGCACTTAAACAACCCACTCATGCTCCTTCTTTGCACTCCCTCACATGGATGAGACAGGAGGCAACTGCTAACACTGACAGAAATCCACCCAATACAACTCCGTGGTGGAGGAAAGAGAAATTGAGAAAAGAACATCTTTCCAATAAAGCATTCCTCTATGTTAGCTTCATTTGATCAAGACTGGTTCACACACTGATGCATTTAAATCAGTCTGATTCCAGTCGCACAGTGTTGGCACATCACTGCACATCATCAGGGGCTTTCAAATTCTCACTCTTGTATTTAATTTCTCCACGACCTCCCCACTCCAGATCTTTTCAACCTCCTCCAGACCTTACAATCCAAAGTCCTTAACTCTTTACTTTGGGGTGGTCTCCAAACAACTCAGCTGGTTAAAACATTAATTCCATCTGAGAGGGCAGATACAGCCTTGGTTTGATGTCTCATCCAAATATCAGCACTTCAGACAATCTGGCACTCCCTTATCATTCACTGCGGGTGTCAATCTGGATCGTATTCAGTTTCGTCCAAAATGTGGAGTATCAGTATCAGGACAGCACTGTCCCCCACACCCCCTGCCAACACCACCATCCTCTTCTTTTTCAATCATAGAATCCCTACAGTGCTGAAGGAGGCCACTCAGCCTGTCAAGTCTGCAATGACCCTCCAAGAGCATCCCAACCAGACCCAGGCCCCTACACTAACCCTGTAACCCTGCATTTACCATGGCTAACCCACCTAGCCTGCGCATCTTTGGACTGTGGGAAGAAACCAGAGTACCCGGAGGAAACCCATGCAGACACGGGGAGAACATGCAAACTCCACAGTCAGTCGCCCAATGCTGGAATCAAACCTGGGTCCCTGGCATTGTCAGCCAGCAGTGCTAACCACTGTGCCACCCTGCTACCCTGCTACCCGTTTTGGGGAGAATTCCACAAGCACTGAATAACAGTGGAAATGTAGAGCACAAAATGGCTTTCCACCTGTCATGCCTCTGCCAGCTTTTTCCTGAAGCAATCCAAAACATATCCCGTGATCCTGCTGGCCCCTCTCCAACCCAAGAGTTGTGCCCTCTTCCCCTTCTTTCACTGAACCACTCACTGTGGTTACGGTATTGCGCGTGACACTTAAAGTAAATTGCAAATGTTGCAAGTACACCAGCTGCTGGCACCTTTTAAAAAGCCCAGTCAGGAAGGACGGTGTAAGCAACAAACTCCAGGAGAAACAGCAAGTGTTGGGAGTGTTTATAAATGGTGGAGAAGTGGAGAGTGGATAGGTAGCATCTACAAATGGAGGAGAAATTGTGAAAGGGTGAGGAACTGACAACCCCCTGTCAGAACTGGAAGTTAGCAAGTTGCTTTGCAACCTGTGGTAAGATATTGAACGGGAGAGTGCAGAGAGGTCATCACTGTTGCATGCAAAATGTGCCTGAGCCAACTTAAATTACCCGAGAAACTCAACGTGCAATAGCTATACAAGTTATTATCTTCCACTAACAAAATTCTGCTGCTAATCCAAAAGCATGTCTTTCTAATATTCGTAATAGGCAGAGTAGGACCATGCTCAACTAGCTCAAGCTTGAAAAACCTGAAACAAAATATCTACTGTTTGATGTGATTCTGTGATTGGATCGAACTTCAATAAAAAAAAGCTAGAACTAAAAGTCTAATGATGATCACTGTCAACTGTCATAAAAGCTTGTACTCATGCCTTTAAGGAAAGGAAATGTGCCATCCTTACCTGGTCTGGCCTACACGCGGGTTCAAACCCACAGCAATGGGATTGACTCTCAAGTACCCTCTAAAATGGCCAAGCAAATTACTTCATTCAAGGGCAGTTAGGAACAGGCAAGAAATTCTGGCCTTACCCATGAAGCCTACATGCTGTGAGAGAATAATGGGTAAAGGACAGCAGCAGCATCGATCCTTGTGGAACATCTGACCCCACAACCAAAGTTACATTTCCCTCACCACCCCTATCTGTCATTCATAGGAACCACCCTCTCCGCGACTCCCTTGTCCGTTCCACACTCCCCACTAGCCCCACCAACCCCGGCAACTTTCTCTGCAACCGCAGAACGTGCTACACTTGCCCCTACACCTCCCCCCTCACCTCCATTCAAGGCACCAAACAAACCATCCACATTAGACACAGGTTCACCTGCACATCCGTCAACGTGATCTATTGCATCCGCTGCTCCCGACGTGGCCTCCTCTATATCGGTGAGATCAAGCGGAGGCTCGGAGACTGATTTGTACAGCACCAGCACTCTGTTTGTGACAAACAACAACGCCTCCCGGTCACAAACTATTTCAACTCCCCCTCCCACTCCCTGGGTGACATGTCCATCCTGGGCCTTCTCCAGTGTCACAATGAAGCTACCCGCAAATTGGAGGAGCAACACCTCATATTCCGTCTTCGGAGCCTACAGCCCAGTGGCCTAAATGTGGATGTTATCAGTTTCAAAATCTTCCCCACCCCTGGCCTCATCCCATGACCAACCCTCCCTCTCGTTCCCGCCTCCTCGACCTGCCACAATACATCTTCTCTCCCATCTATCTGCTCCTCTCACCTCACGGACCAATCCTCACCACTCCCTACCTGCACTCACCTATCGCCATCCCACCTACCTTCTCCAACCCCACTCCTCCTCTCTCTATTTATTTCTGAGCTCCCTTCTGCCCATCCCCCTACCCCATTTCTGAAGAAGGTTCCCAACCCAAAACAACAACTTTCCTGCTCCTTTGATGCTGCCTGGCCTGCTGTGTTCCTCCAGCTCCATACCATGTTATCACTTGCCATCTTCTGCCTGTCTGAGTAACCATGATTAACTCCAACTCAGCATTCTACTATACAGCAACCTTTCTACCCGTGACTTCCCCAGAACCAACTTCTCTCGACACAATCACAAGTTTGCTATGCAGTATCTAATCAAAGATCCTTGAAAATGTAAATGTATTATGTCAACACCATTACCCCTACCTATTATTTTGTCTTTCCTCCAAAGTATTCAGTTAGGTTGGACAACCATGACACAGCAGTCTGTGCTGACTACACTCTATTGTATATTCAGCTTACAGGTATTTAGAACATTATGGATACACACACAGGATGAGATATTTTTAGAGTGGAACCCCACCCAAACACATTGTCTTCTCTGTTATTCAAGCTGACAGACCTGCTGACAAATTATTTTGTTTCCCAGCATCAGACCTTTCTAAATTTCTAAAAGGCACAATCAATGCAAATTTATTGACAGAATTCATCGAAGCTGTTACTGAATAACTTATTTAAATGCAGCTATACACACTTGACCTGTTCTATATCCGACTCTGAATGAACTGATTTGACTTAGAGAGGAAATACATTTAACAGTGGTATGATAGGAGGGAGAAATCATTCTTAACATAATCCAATGCTTTTCTCTCACTCTTATGCAATGACAGGACTGTCCGCACTGGTACTTTACCCCAGTGTTACACAGACAGACCTGTCCCCACCAGTACTCTACCCCAGTGTTATACAGAGATGGATCTGTCCCTACCAATACTGCAATCCAGTGTTATACAACAGACCTGCCCACACCAGTAATTTACCACAGTGTTATACAGAGATAGACCTGTCCATACCAACACTGTAGATCAATGTTACACAATGACAGACCTATCCGCACCTGTAGAGTACCCCAGTTTTAGATTTGTCACATGTATATAAAAATACAGTGAAAAGCGTTTTCTTGCTCAATATACACAAAGCGTCACCACACTCCAATGCCATCTTGAAACACTGAATATAATGCAAGGTTTTACTGCAATAGATTTCATCTTTCTCTCTTCTTCTTGTTCCTCCACTGTTGCTCCTCCAGTTGTTGCTTGTCATCAGTCGGAGTCTTAACCCCCAAGATGTGATGGTGGGGAAATCCGCGATTATTATGCTATTGAATGCCAAGGGATAATGGTTAGAGTTCTACTTCTTGGAAATAGCCATCTGTATGGCACGAATTTTACTCTCCACTTTTTAGCCTTAGCATTTGAACATAGGCTGCTTCAACATCTGAGGAGTAACGAATGGTGTTGAACATTGCACAATCATCGGCACACATCCCCGCTTCTGACCTTCTGATGCAGGGAAGGTCATTTAGTGAAGCAGCTGAAGATGGTTAGGCCTAGGACACTACCCTGAGAAACTCCTGCAGAGATGTCCTGGAGCTGAGATGGCTCCAACAACCACAACTATCTTCCTCTGCATCACTCGTGACAACAACCAGGAGAGAGTTTACCTCTGATTCTGATTGACTCGAATTTTGCTAGGGTTCCTTGTTGCCATATTAGGTCAAATGCAGTCTTGATGTTAAGGGCTGTTACTCTCACCTCACCTCTGTAATCAGCTCTTAAGTCCATGTTCGAACTGAGGCTGTTGTCACTGGACCTGAAATGTTAACTCTCCATAGATACTGCAAGACCTGCTGAGATTTTCCAGCAGTTTCTGTTTTTGTTTCAAATTTCCAGCATCCACAGTTCTTTCAATTCTTCGTCTTTTAACCCATCTTTTAAAACCAGATTTTTATCCTGGAATAAAAGAATGAAATGATCTTCATCCCACACAGTGGGATTCAAACCCAGGCCCCCAGAATAATACCTGAATCTCTAGATTACTGGTCTCACAACAATACCACTAGGCCAGCACCAACCCATTATCTGTCAGAGGGACAATAAACCATGCAAATATAGAGTCATACAATACAGAAACAGACCCTTCAGTCCAACTCGTCCACAATGACCAGACATCCCAATCTGACCTGATCCCATTTGCCAACATTTGGCCCATTTCCCTCTAATCCCTTCCTATTCATATACCCATCCAGGTGCCTTTTACACATTGTAATTGTACCAGCTTCCACCACTTCCTCTAGCTGCTCGTTCCATACATGCACTACCATCTGCATGAACAAAGTCCTTTTTAAATCTTTCCCTTCTCACCTTTAACCTATGCCCTTTAGTTTTGGACTCCCTCATCTAGCAAAAAGACCTATAACTATAAAATGGGGAAAGACATGTTGGAGTATTTCCTAAATGGTGACAAACCGGAGACCGATGTGGAAAAATGAGATCTGCGAGTTCAATTAAACAAATCAATCTAAGCAAGTCAACAGGACCAAACAAAAAATCAAAAGTCTAATGGAAAGTTGACTGTCACAAGGAGGCTGGAATATTAAAGGGAGGTTATGTTTCAGTTGTCCAGAGATTTTCTGGTTGGATCACACCTGGAGTATTGTGTTCAGTTCCAGACACTGCACCTAAGGAAGGATATACCAGCCTACACTATGCTGGCACTGAACCAACAGCGTGATACACCAAAGCCGGAAAGGTTAAATTATGAAGATGGGTTACGGGAATTATTTCTTTGAATTCAAAAGTCAAAGAGTTAAAGTAACTAAGATGCTCAGAATGTTAATTGGATCTGAAAGGGTGGACACAGAAATGATTTCCTTTTGTGGGGAAAATTATCTTAAAATTAGAGATAGGAGAGTCAAAAGCCAAGCCACAAAGTCACACCAAAGGTTGTGGAAGTGTTAAACTGTCACTGCCAAAACAGCTATGCTTACTGCAACAATTTAAGCTCTCAAAACATATGAACAGATGCTGCTGGGTAACATGATGAAAGAATACTGAACAAAACAGGTAAATTGACTTAAGATGGAAGTCAGGAGGATTTAGAATCATAGAACCCCTGCGTGTGGAAGCAAGCCATTCAGCGCATTGAGTTCAAACTGACTCTCTGAAGACCATTCCCACATCCACCCCTCTACCCCATCCCTGTAACCCTGCATTCTCCCTGGCTAATCCATCAAACCTGCACATCCCTGGACACTACGGGCAATTCAGCACAGCTAATCCACCTAACCTGCACATCTTTGGACTGTGGGAGGAAACTCACGCAGACACGGGGAGAATGTGCAAACTCCACACAGGCAGTTGGACGAGGCTGGAATCAAACCTGGGTCCCTGGCGCTGTGAGACAGCAGTGCTAACCACTCAGCCACCGTGTGGAGCAGGATGTCAATACTCTACTCAGAATAGGGATAGGGATAGGTTATGAGAGTTCCCAAATACATGGTTATACACGGACAAGCCTGTATTCACCAGTACTGCACCCCAACATTATTCACCTCCAGTGCTGTATCCCAGTGTTATACGCTGACGGACCCGATCCCACCAATGCTGCATCCCAGTGTTACACAATGACACTTCTGTCCACAAATGTACAGCCCTCCAGGGCTATACAGTGACAGACCTAAATCCACCAGTACTGTACACCAGTGATATACAGTGATCTGACCCCAGCAGACTGTACCTACAAGTTGAACAGTCACAGACTTGTCCCCACCAGCACTGTACCCCAGTGTGACACAGTGACAGACCTGTCCCCACCAATACTGCACCCCAGTATTATACACTGACAGACCTGTCTCCACTAGTACTGTATCTAGTGTTATACAGTAACAGACCTGTCAACACCAGTACTGTACTTTAATGTTGTACAGAGACAGACCTGTCCTCACCAGTACTGTACTCCAGTGTGATACAGTTGGAGGCCTGTCCAAACTAGCACTGTACAAAGAGTTATACAGTGGCAGATCTATGCCCACCAATATGGCACCCCATTGATACACACCGGCAGCCTATTCCCCATCTGTACTGTGCTCCAGTATTATAGTTACAGATTCATCCCCACCAGTGCAGGATCCTGGTGTTAGACAGTGACAGACCTGTCTCCACCATTGAAACCCCAGTATTATAAACTGACAGAACTGTCCCAACCAGAACAGTACTCCAGTGATATACAGCGACAGATCTGTCCCCACCACTAGTGCACCCCAGTGATAGACTTATACCCACCAGCACTGTACCTCAGTGTTATACAGTGACAGATCTGTGCCTACCTGCATTACACCCCAGTGTTATACAATGATGGACCTGCCCCCACCATAACTGTACTCCATTGTTATACAGTAACAGATCTGCACTACACTTCAGGGTCATATAGTGACTGACATCCCCCACCAGGACCGGACTGCAGTGTTATACAGAGACAGCTCTGTCCCCACCTGTACTATACTGCAGTGTTATACAATTGGAGGCCTGTCCAAAATAGCACTGTACCAGGGTTATACAGTGACAGACCACTGTCCACCAATACGACACAACCATGGATATGTATCGGCAGACACGTCCAATTCTGTACTGTATTCCAGTGTTAAAGTTACAGACTTGTCTCCACCAGTGCAGGATCCCATTGTTAGACAGTGACAGACTTGTCCCCACCAGTATCTCAGTGTTGTACACTGACAGACCCATTCCCAGCAGCACTGTATTCGTGTTATAGGGTGACAGATCTGTCCCCACAGATGAGGGCAGTGTTAGATAGTGACAGAATTGTCCCCACCACTGCACCCCAGTGCTCGATCGTGACAGACCTGTCCACACTAGTACTGTATCCCAGAGTTATACAACGACAGACATATCCCCTACCAGTACTGTATCCCAGCGTTATAGTTACAGTCTTGTTCCACCTGTCTTCACAGTACTGTAGCCCAGTATCATACAGTGACAGATATGCCACAACAGTACTCTGTCCCAGTGTTAGGCCTGGACAGACCTGTCCCACCGATGGAATACCCATGTCATACAGTTACAGACCTGCCCCACCAGCACTGTGTTATACAGTAACAGACCTGTCTTTAGCTTTAAGTCGTGGCTCCTTCCTGAAGAAACTCCCCGCTCACTGGTCTCAGTACAATTTACATCCCCACCCCCCACCCCGTCCCGCTCTGATCTAGATTACAGTAATGGATAATAACCGAGGGCCCCGGCTCTCCACCTTTACGTGCTTCAGTGGGGACCTCCCTCTCTGGGTGAACACAGCCCAGGCCCCGCATCCTAACCCCTCCCCCTCCATCCACCTCACACGCCCGGCCCCTAGTCGTTTACCGGCACTGGGTGATCCTCGAAGGTCGGGGCTGAAGGGTCCAAGCCCGGGCTCACGGAGCGTGTCCCTCGGTGGTCTCAGCTCAGCTCATTCCGGTGAAATCCACCTCGGGACAGGCCGGATCAAGACGCGCGGAAGTGTCCTCCAGAGCCGAGAACGGCTGGACTGAGTCCTCCCGACCACGGGGTGGCGCTGCAGTGGCTGGAGCAAGTCCTCCAATCCCGCGGGGTGGCGCTGCCGGGACTGGACTAAGCCCTCCAGACAACGGGGTGGCTCTGCAGTGGCTGGAGCGACTCCTCCATACCAATGGGTGGCGCTGCCGAGGATGGACTAAGCCCTCCAGACCGCGGGGCTATCTTATGGCAGAGGGAGTGAGTCATCCAGATGGTTGGGCAGGGCTGGGAGGCTCTGCTGGAATCTGCAATGAGTCCTCCAGACCGCAGGGCGGGGGCCTCCGTTTCTTCTCCCCACCTGCTCTCCGAGCCGCGGGGTGGAGCTGCTGTGCATGGAGTGAGCCCTCCACAACGCGGGGCGTCGCTATCGTGTGAAAGTCGAGAACTTGCTTAAGAGTGATGTTTGGTAAAGGGTGTATTCGCTGACTTAAAGTCGTGGAGTATGTTTTTCTTCTGCTGCGCAATTTTATTTCCTCTGGTTAAATCAATAATGTGTTTGGGTTATATTTTTGGAGGCCAGTTTTCTTAGTTGATAGCTCTGTGACAGTCTATACCTTTCTGTGCTTTAGTATGCACCCAGAAACCGGGCTGTTAATCATTTCAATGTTAGCGGTTTGTTGCAACAAGTTATTATTGACGTTGCAACAAAACCGAACAACACAAATGTGTTAATTTTGTGCCACATTGAAGTGGTGTTTTTACTCATTACGCAGTAGATAATTTTACATCCCAGCTTAATTCAATCTCTCTACCCCAATTCACACTGGCACGTTTCTTAGGATGGATGACTTGTGCGATCCAAGATTAATTCCACTATTTCCATGAATTTGGCACTGCTGCAAGTAACTCGGGAGAAAGGTTAGAGCAACGTTAGAGAAAATTGCAGTTTCTTTTCAAAGATGATGTGAGATTACTTGATTAGGCAGTTGTGAGGTCATGAAGCTAAACCTTCAAGAATACATTCAGCAGAGTTGGCAATGCTTAATATAACATCTGTCTTATTATAACATCTCTCTACAGGTTTCTGGCTGAGATGTTCTCCTATCTCATTTTTGTGCTATCTTCAACCTTTGAGATGGGTGACACCATGCCTCAATCTTCTAGATTAATTAAACACTTTAAAGACAAATTATTAGAAACTGGCAATGATGGTATTGGTTTCAACGTGTCTTGGCCCTTGAAACTCTTTCAAACCAGTGCAGCCATTTCCAGCTTTGCACCTTCTAAAAGTAAAATACAGCTGATGCTGGAAATCTGAAGTAAATACAGAAAATAATGGAGAAACTCAGCAGGTCAGGCAGCATCTGTATACAGAGAAACAGAGTTGTTTCTTGAGTACAATATGTCTTTTTCAGAACTGAACGGGGCTGGAAAATGGTGGTTTTTATACTGTTGACAGAGGGGGAGCAGGTAAGAGTGGAACAGATTGTGACAGTATCCAGTGCAAAAGACAAAGGGAGATAGTGATGTAAAATTGCTGTAAACACAGGTACGACAAGGACAAAATGGGTCCTCTGTGCTGAAAGCAAAGTCAGTGAGACGCGACAACCATAGGAAGGGATGGAGGGTTGTAAGAAAATGGAAGACAAGAAGTTATGCTTTGAAGGTGTGGAACACATTATTGAGTCATTGAAGGTATTAAAACAGGAAATGAAGCAATTTGCTCCTCACTGACCTAGGCCCCAAACAAGCCTATCACATGAAACAGTGTTTTATTTCTACTTGTTTCAATCTGTATTTGCTGTTCACAATGCAGTCTCCTCTGCTTTGGTGAGATCATACAGTGACTGGGGTGACCACTTCACAGAACACCTCTGCAGGAATGACTCAACTCATTATATCGGATTTGAAACGTTAGCTGTTTCAGTTTTCACAGATGCTGCCAGCACTGCAGCACTTTCTGTTCCTAATACTTGTTATCAACAATGGTCTTCTAACTGCCAGCACTTGAAACACCAGAGATCTGTCTTCAGATCCCTCAGCCCACTCTGGTGTTGACCCTCGGTGACTCCTAGAGATAGGATTGCTCGCTCTACTTTGGTGCATTCCTTCTCAAAATTTACTAATGCTGACTAATCTATCTCGTTAAAGCGTTTTGCTTCCTGATTTGCAATATTGTTAGTACAGATAACCAGTTGGTCAGAAGAAAATTGAGAAAAGACACATGTTTTTAATATCATTGTGATTTTTCTCCTGAATTGCACACCTCAATCAGCAAGAAAATTAATCTTTCATTTGTGAAGGTTCCAGGATCATCTGGAGAGTTGGCAACTGTTGTGATCCCAGCTGATGGAAACACTTGGACCAGTCAGGTATCAATGTCAGGCTTGGCTTGATGGATCATGAGTTTTATTTTTACTATTTGTTTACCGTGGTGATAACAACATCTCACTTATTTCTTAACATAGGAACATTGAGCTGTTCTTCCACAACCTTCTGTTTCTGAGCTGACGTTAAGCTGCTCATGGCTTCTTTGCTTCTTTTCTTCTTTCCTGACTTTTTTGGAGATTGCTAAACTGCATTTTACAGACCCTTTGTCTCTGAATAGTATGCCTCGCTCTGAAATAAATTTGCACACACACACCTGCTGAATGATTCTCTCCTTCTAAAATAACTTGTTTCAGTCTTTTTTATAAACATTTTTCTGATTTATGTTTCAAAGGCACTTAATCTTTTCCTCAAGGAATTTATAAACGTCATTTAAGTGCAACTAAATTAATTTCTAGAAAACCTAATCCACCCACAGTGTTGAAAACTGAGGATCGAAGAGTTCTGATAAAGGGTCACTTGTCACAGAGGGTCACAGAGACAGGATTAAATATGAACCATCTTGGATTAGTGAGGTTGGGCTGGTTGGGTGATTGGGACTGCATGTAGGACAGGATAGAAGTAATATTTTAGATAAGTTGGAGTCAATGGTGGTTAACAAGCCAGATTTTAGATTCTTAAGGCATGGATTGAAATGCTAAGTTGCTGTGAGCTACATATTCTAAAGCTGTTCTCAACAACCTTCCATTTTAAACTCTTCCAAATCTGTTCCATTTGCTCATCGCCCTTGTGCTTGCTTGCCTATGTTAGCCCCTAATCTGATAACATCTCAGTGTTAAAATTCTCACCTTGTTTTCATATCCCAAAATAGCCTCTTCCACTCTCTATCTCTGTAATCCCCTTCAGCCCCTAAAATTCTCCAAGGTCTCTACAACTTCCAGTCCTAAGATCTTGCGTGATTCCAATTTCCTTCGTACTGCTATTGGTGGACTGACCAGCTGTGTCTTGAACTATGCACACTCTCAGCTATGGAATCTGTGCTGATTGGGACGTTAGTTTAAATGAGCTTCAAACATCTTCCATTTAAAGAAGTAAATATGATGCATAAACAGTGCAAACATATCATTGTCTTGTTACAGTTTCCTATCCGTTTTGTTTCATGGTGGTTTGGTTTGTTCATAATCAGGTATTGATATGCAGTGTCCATCTAGAACTGCTCATCTCCAATGCTCCATGAGACTGGGCTGTTGGAGGAAGGAGTGAAGAACAGCCAGCAGGAAGACGTGAGATCTCTGAGTAGACATCAACCTGATTTTTCTTTAATAATCACAGGATACTGGGGATGGTGGAGATCTGAAATTTTAAAAAAAACACAAAAGTGCTGGAGAAACTCAGCCAGTCTGGCAGCATTTGGAGGGAGAGGAAAAATAGAGTTAATACTTTGAGTGCAACATGATGCTCCTTTGGAACTGAAAAGAGGTGGAAATATGATGTGTTGATGTTGAGAACGGGTGGGAGGGGAGTGTAAAGCATAACAGAAGGGAATGACACAGCAAAGCACTAGGATTCATGACTGCAGAACCTCAAAGGGTTTTTCTCTCTCAGTTGTCCTCATCTTGGAAGACAGCACCTGGTGAAGAAAACAACTGTTCACCAAGAACTCAAAGATATCCAAAGATGCTGCTGTAGATATGAATCATCAATTAACCAAATGTGGATGCAGATTTAAATTCTAACACCTCAAAGACTCTTTGGATTTTAACTGCATACCCTGATTTCCCCCAGTTACAATCTCTCTCCCCTTTTTAAAATTATTATCTACAGCTATGTGTATGTTTGATCTTATGTCACATTACTTTTTTTTCTCAAGGCTATTTGGTAATGGTATTTCTTTCATTCAAGAAAGCCTTGTAAATGACTCCTTCATTTTGATCTTGCCAGCTACGTTTTAGTTGACATGTTATAGCTCCACGCTAAAAAAGAAATAAAAATACTTGCTGTGACTGACCTGAGGAGGTTTAGAGGGGAAGGTGACAAAAACAGGATAAGATTAGAAAATCATTTTAAAAAAGGAATACAGTGTTAATTAATAAGCAGCCAGTGACATTTGGTTCCAAAAGGGTTGACACAGGAAAATGTAACACTTCAGAATCAGTTTCTAATTTCATTATGAACTGAAATGTAATAACCTGGCTCAGCTGTTTACAGCAATGAGGAGTTGAGTATACAGAGCAGGATGTGTGTCAAGTTTAGTCTGAAATCAGTGTGGTTAACTGGTTCCTTGACTCAAGCGTTAACATAGACACTATGCCTGACCTCGCTGCCCTTGGGTAGGGAGTGTTTAAATGGCCTGTGTCCCTCTATCATAACTACTGTCTTGCTGTAAGTTCCTATATGATGACCATTGCCGGGGGGAGGTATGCCTGGTTAAATAACGCACCGACAGTCATCACCTAGGCTTCCTGAAATGTAGCCATCTGTTGAATAGGATAATATCCCATTGAGATAGAGTCTTTCTGGTGAAAAAAAAATTAAAATGTTGGGAAGGATAGAAGAACTTAAATAAAACAGGCAGAATTAAAATAGTCTTTCACTGCAATGTTGACTGGAAGCAAGGACTCAGAAAATAGTCCTCACCCTTCTCTTTACATGCATCTTGCAACTGTCTGGTCTTTACATTGAGTTTAACAATTAAAAATAAAGGAAGTCAATGAATAGATGTGAGCAAAAAACAGAAATTGCTGGAGAAACTCAACAGGTCTGGCAGCAGCTTTGGAGAGAAAGCAGATTTAAGGTCCAATGACCCTTCTTCAGAACTAGTGTGGCATCAAGGAACCTCATTCTGAAGAAGGGTCACTGGACTCAAATATTAACTCTGCTTTCTCTCCAAAGATGCTGTCAGACCTGCTGAGTTTCTCCAGCAATTTTTGTTTTTGTTTTTGTTTCAGATTTCCAGCATCCACAGTTCATTGTTTTATTTATACATAATGTGAGAGATAAGTTGGCCAAGGAATATTGGGAAATTAGATCAAAAGCTGTAAGAGTGGAGAAACAAGGTAAATATTTGAAGAAATATTTAAGAGATAATTCTCCATGAATCCATAATCTATGCAGAAATTTAAAACGATAAGAGAAATGTGATTTGTGGCTAATTAAAGGGGTTTACAATATTGTCAGTAAGTTATGTAAGCTTTAGAATCGGGAGAGTCTGAGATCCAACAACAAATGGGCCAAATGGCCTGTTTCTACTATCATTCTATGATTCTATGAATTACCAAAATACTGTATGTAGAGAAATTAGAATATAAACTTAAATGATCAAGACATTAAAACAGATGGTAAAAGGATAAACGTAGCTAATATAAATGTAGATCCCGTAGAAGCTGACGCAGGAGATATTACGGGAATAAAGAAATGGCAGAACATTAAACAAATTTTCTTTGTTTTTATAGAGGAACACATAAAAAATGAGTCAAAAACAGTGAGAAACCAAGGTCAAATGAGATTGAGGAGGTAAATCTAAAGTAGATAATATTAGTAAAGAAAAAAATGGATACATTAATGGCACTAAAAGTTGACAAATATCCTGGACCAGTCAGCTCAGGATCTCATCACAGCCTTGGCTCAAGCATTAACTTAATTCCAGAAGTGAGGTGAGAGTTACTGCCCTTGACATCAAGGTCATATTTCACCAAGTGCAGCATCAAAACTTCCAATGGCAGTCAGTGGAAAACTTGCCTCTGGTTGGAGTCGTACATAAAACAAAGGAAGATTGTTCTGGTTGTTGGAGGTCAGTCATCTCAACTCCAAGACATTTCTGCAGGAGTTCCTCAGGGCAGGGTCCTAGGCCAAATCATCTTCGACTACTTCATCAATGACCTACCCTCCATCATCAGGTCGGAAATGGAATGTTCACTGATGACTGCAAAAGGTTCAGCACCATTTGCAACCTCGCAGATTCTGAAGCACACTGTATCCAAATACAGCAAGACCTGCACAATATCCAAGCTTGGGCTGACAAATGGCAAATAACATTCATGTGGCAACAAATATCTCCAACAAGAGGGAATCTAACCCTTGCCCCTTGACATTCATTGGCATCACCATCGTTGCATCCCCACTATCAACATCCTGGTGACACCATTGACCAGAAATTTAAATGTGCTAATCGTATAAATACTATGGCTACAACACAAAGTCAGAGATGTGGAATTCTACAGCAAGTAACATACCACCTGACCCCTGAAAGCTTCTCCATCATCTACATAACACGAGGTCAGGAGTGTGATGGAATACTCTTTGCTTTTCTATATTAGTGCAGCTCAACAACACTCAATAAGCTTGATACCATTAAGGACAAAGCAGTCGGTTTGATTAGTACTCCATCTACTACCTTAAACAGTTACTCCCTCTTCTACCAACACACTGTGACTGCAGTATGTACCATCTACAAAAAGCACCTCAGAAACATGTCAAGGCTCCTTTCAAACTTGCAACCTCTATTGGATGTTAGGACAATGGTAAATGGAAAAGCCCTGGGGAAAATTAATGCACAGAGAGATCTGGGTGTTCAGGTCCATTGTACCCTGAAAGTGATAACACAGGTCGATCGAGTCGTCAAGAAGGCATACGGCATGCTTTCATTCATCGGACGGGGTATTGAGTACAAGAGTTGGAAGGTCATGTTACAGTTGTATAGGACTTTGGCTCGACCACATCTGAAATACTGCGTACAGTTCTGGTCGCCACATTACCTAAAGGATGTGGATGCTTTGGAGAGGGTGCAGAGGAGGTTCACCAGGATGTTGCCTGGTATGGAGGGCGCTAGCTATGAAGAGAGGTTGAGTAGATTAGGATTATTTACATTAGAAAGATGGCGGTTGAGGGGGGACCTGATGGAGGTCTACAAAATCATGAGACGTATAGACAGAGTGGATAGCAAGAAGCTTTTTCCCAGAGTGGGGGACTCAATTACTAGGGGTCACGATATCAAGGTGAGAGGGGAAAAGTTTAAGGAAGATGTGCATGGAAAGTTCTTTACACAGAGGGTGCTGGGTGCCTGGAACGCGTTGCCAGCGGAGGTGGTAGAGGTGGGCACAATAGCGTCATTTAAGATGTATCTAGACAGATACATGAATGGGCAGGGAGCAGAGGGATACAGATCCTTGGAAAATAGGCGACAGGTTTAGATAGAAGATCTGGATCGGCGCGGGCTGGAGGGCCGAAGGGCCTGTTCCTGTGCTGTAATTTTCTTTGTTCTTTGACAAAGGCAGCTGCTGGGAACAGCATCAACTGCAAGGTCCTCCCCCAAACCACACAGAATCCTAACTTGGAACTTCGTGTTGTGAACACATTAAAAATCAACTTTACTACATATTCACATATATATTTAGTGACTGCTAAAAGAAGTTAAATTGTCCAACAAAGATGGCTGCTATAATCTTGTGACCAGACATTATAGTAACGTTTCAAAAGTTTCTCAAAAGACAAAGTCAACTGGACAATCAATGCATCATGTACACCTAAACTGCCACAGAGACTGATTACCTCAAGGGAAAAAAAAACTATCCTATAGAATTGTCCCTAATCCTGTAAGAAAATGTGCTAATGACTTTCCACTTAGAGCCATAGAGATATACAGCACGGAAACGGACCCTTCGGTCCAACTTGTCCATGCCAACCAGCTATCTTAAATAAATCTAGTCCCAATTGCCAGCATTTGGCCCATATCCCTCTAAACCCTTCTTATTCATATACCCATCCAAATGCATTTTAAATGTTGTAATTGTACCAGCCTTCACCTCTTCCTCTGGCAGTTCATTCCATACGCCACCCTCTGCATGAAAAGGTTGTCCCTTAGGTCACTTTTAAATCTTTCCCCTCTCACCTTTAACCTCTGCCCTCGAGTTTTGGAGTCCCCCACTCCAAGGAAAAGACCTCGTCTATTTACCCTATCCATGCCCCTCATGATTTTATAAACTTCGATAAGGTCACCCTTCAGCCTCCAACTCTCCAGGGAAAATAGCCCCAGCCTATTCAGGCTCTCCCTGTAGTTCAAACCCTCCAAGCCAGGCAACATCCTTGTAAATCTTTTCTGAACCCTTTCAAGTTTCACAACATCCTTCCTATAGCAGGGAGACCAAAATTGCACGCAGTATTCCAATAGTGGCTTAACCAATGTCCTGTACAGCTGCAATATGACCACCCAACTCCTCTACTCAATACACTGACCAATAAAGGCAAGCATATTAAACACCTTCTTCACTATCCTAGAGATAGTAGGAACTACTGATGCTGGAGTCTGAAATTACAAGGTTGTGGAGCTGGAGGAACACAGCAGGTGCAGCATCAGAGGAGCAGGGAAGCTGACGTTTCAGGTCTGGACCCTTCTTCAGAAATGGGAGAGGGCAAAGGGGCTCAAATAAATAGAGAGGGTGGGTGGTGGTAGAAGGTGGACAGTGGAGCAGGTAGGTGGGAGAGAAGATGGACAGGTCAAGGAGGCAGGGATGGGGGATGCTGGGGATGAGGTTAGGTGCGGGGAGATTTTGAAGCTAGTAAAATCCACACTTCAACTCCCCCTCCCACTCCCTGGATGACATGTTCATCCTGGGCCTCCTCCAGTGTCACAACGATGCCACCCGGAAACTGGAGGAACAACACCTCATATTCTGCCTTGGAAGCCTACAACCCAATAGTCTCAATGTGGACTTTACTAACTTCAAAATCTCCCAACCCCTGACCTTATCCTAAGACCAGCACCTCCTCTCATCCCCGCCTCCTTGACCTGTCCGTCTTCTTTCCTATCTATTCCCCCCTCCCTCCTCATTGACCAACCCCCATCCCTACTTCCAACCTACACTCGCCTTTACTAGCTTCATCCCCTCTTCCTTGACCTGTCCGTCCTCTCTCCTACCTATCCGCTCCTCTATCCACATTCTATCACCGCACCCCCCTCTCTATTTATTTCAGAGCCCCCTTCCCCTCCCCCATTTCTGAAGAAGGATCCAGACCCGAAACGTCAGTTTTCCTGCTTCTCTGATGCTGCCTGGCCTGCTGTGTTCTTCCAGCTCCATACCTTGTTATCTCTTCTTCAATATCCTATCTACTTGCAATTCCACTTTCAAGGAACTATGAACGTGCTCTCCTAGCTCTCTTTGTTCAGCAACACTCCCCAGAACTTTACATGTATTTACAGGTGGATTAGCCATGGGGAATGCAGGGTTACAGGAATAGGGTAGTGGGGTGAGTCTAAGTGTAATGCTCCTCAGAAAGTCAGTGTGGATCATAGAAGATCATAGAATCCCTACAATTGGAAACAGGCCCTTCGGTCCAACAAGTCCACACCAAACCTCAAAGCATCCACCCAGACCCATCCTCCCAATCTACACATCCCTGAACATTATGGGCAATTTAGCATGGCCAATTTACATAACCTGCACATCTTTGGACTGTGGGAGGAGACCAGAGCACCAGGAGTAAACCCACATAGACACGGGGAGAATGTGCAAACTCCACACAGACAGTCACCCGAGGGTGGAATCGAACCCGGGTTGCTGGCGCTTTGAGGCAGCAGTGCCAACCACTGAGCCACCGTGGGTATGAATTTATGAAGTTAGTGAGACACGATTTCCCATGCACAAAGCATGTTGACTATCCCTAATCACTCCTTGCCTTTCCAAATACATGTAAATCCTGTCCCTCAGGATTCCCTCCGATGACAGGTTCACTGGTATATAGTTCTGGCTTTTCCTTACCACCTTTCTAAAATAGTGGCACCACGTTAGTCAACCTCTAGTCTTCTGACACCTCGCCTGTGGCCATTGATGATATAAATATCTCAGCCTGGCACCCAGCAATCATTTCCCTAGCTTCCCACAGACTTCTGGGGTACACTTGATCAGATCCCAGGGAATTATCCACCTTTATGCATTTTAAGACATCCAGCACCTCTTCCTCTATGATATGGCCTTTGTTCAAGAGGACACTATTTATCTTCCCACATTTATTATCTTCCATATCCTTTTAACCCCTAGGATAGGCCATAGACAGTTCTCTTTAAAATAATCTGCATTGCAAGGTTTTGTTTCAATGGCAACAGTCCCACAAATACTTTCTCCCATCCTATAAACACACACAAAGAGACTTGATCATATGTCTCCCACTGTGCTGAACCTGACTGCCTTTTGACCAAAGGAGTTTAAAGTAGCAGTCACTTAATGCTTTTTCACACAACAACTACTGGTGATATGAAAACTCTCTAACTCTGGGCTACAAAGGGAAATCAGCCAACAACCTATCTTTGTATTCTTTGTTAATAATTAAATTTTGATCATCAAAACAGTGAAGCAGAAATCATATTTCAGTAATATTACTCAGGATCTTCAAAGATTAAAAATAAACTATTTGCACTTTCTGAACTGCCAGACTTCCAATCAATCACCTCACAAAGAAATTCCAGACTGCTAACTCCAGGTTTGGACCTTTGGACTCCATCTTGAAAGCAAGTACATTGATAAAACAGTATCCCTCAGTTGTTTTGTACTTACTTTTTTGCCAATCTCTTTTGTTTTTTTGATGCAACCTCTCTTTGTATGCTTGCATGCAGGTCTTTAATGCGACTTATTCACCCCTCCCATTTCTAACAGCATATGAACAGTGTTGATGTGGTTCTTGCAAAGCCAGAGTCCACAAACAGAGGTAGTGGGAAAATACCCATTCCTGTTTAAAAAGGGGAAATAAATTAAATATCTGTGAGCTTATGGACAGATGGTAACAATAGGGAGAGAATTGGTTTTAACACTTGCAAACTGTCTGTAACATTGATTCAAAAGGCTGGAAGTCTCTCCTTATCAGCACTGTTGATATATGTATACCATATGGACTACAGTGATCCAAGAAAGTGGCTCACCTACAGCTTCTCAAGGGCAACCAGAGATGGTATGGGAATAGAAATCAGGGAGAAGGTCTGTGATACAATTAAGGAAATTAGCATAGACAGAGAGGAGGTTCTGAGTGGTCCGGCAGGCTTAAAAGTGGATAAATTACAGAGTCAGAATAAACGTATCCTAGGTTGTCGAGTCAAGCAAGGGAGAAAATAGCAGGGCACTTATAAAAATGCTCAATTACTCTCTGGTCTCAGGAGAGGGGCTGGAGGGCAGCCGATATGGCACCATTATTCAAGAAGGGAGCAAGGGGTGGGGAAACCATTGGACGCAATTCTGAGGGACAGAGTTAATCTGCATTTGTAGAGACAGGGATTAATCAACTTGGTTTTTGTTAGGGGGAGGTCATGTCTGATCAAATTTATTGAGGTTTTGAAGAGGTGAACAGGTGTGTAAATGCTTTTGGTGTTGTCTACTAGGACTTTGGCAAGGCTTTTGATAAGGTCTTATGTGAGAGCCTGAGAGCAAAGATAAGAGACCATGGGATCCAGTAAATCGAATTCACAATTGGCTGAGTAGCAGGAAGGAGAGAGTGATGGCTGAGGGATTTTATTCCAACTGGAAGTCTGTGTCCAGTGGGTCCCGCAGGGGTCATTATTCAAGCCTATGCTATTTGTAGTTTATATAAATGATTTAGATGAATGTAGGAGGATTTATCAGTAATTTCATAGATACAAAAATTGGTGAGGTGGTAAGCAGTGAGGAGGGTAGCCTTGGATTAGAGAAAAATATAGATAGGCTAGTCAGATGGGCTGTTCAGTGGTAAATGGAATTCAATCTGAATAAACGTGAGGTGATGCACTTGGGCAGGACAAACAAAGCAAAAGAGTACATGATGAATGGTAGGACCCTGGAAGTACCGAGGTTCAAAGGGACTTCAGTGTGCATGTATACTGGTCCCTTAATTTATCAGGACAAATGGATAAAGTGCTTAATAAGGCATATAGTATAATTGCCTTTATTAGTTGGGGCACCGAATTTAAGAGCCAGGAGGTTATGCTGGAGCTCTACAAAATGTTGATTAGGCCGCAGCTAGAGTATTGTGTGCAGTTTTGGAATCCACCTTATAGAAGGAATGTGATAGTACTGAAGAGGGTACAGTGGAGATTTACCATGATGTTGCCCGGGCTGGAGAGTTTCAGTTATGAAGAGAGACCCAACAGATTGGGGTTGTTTCCCTCGAGCAGTGGAGATTGAGAAGGTACATGAATGAAATGTATAAAATTATGAAGGGCATGGATAGGGTAGACAGGACGAAACTTTTCCCTTTGATGAAAGGATCAATGATCAGGGGCACAGATTTAAGGGAAGGAGCAGAAGGTTTAGACGAGATGTGAGGGAAAATTTCTTTTGAATCTGGGAATCTGGAACTCACTGCCTGTAAGGATGGTAGAGGCAGAAACACTCATAACATTTAAGAAGTATTTAAGATGTACAAGGCACACAAGGCTGTGGGCCAAGCGCTGAAAAATGTAATTAGAATAGTTAAGTGCTTGTTTCTTTGACCAGTGTGGACGTGATGGGCCTAAGGACCTTGTTCTGTGCTGTAGATCTCTCTGACTCTATAACAAAGTTTACTCATGGAGGACAAGTGAAATGGGAATGGCTGTTGCTCAGGGTGATGGGCAGGCGGCTTTTCGTATTGTTTTACAGGCAGCAGGGTGAGCTGCAGTCTGTTCTCCAGCACCTCCTTTGGCCTCATGAACCTCCTCCCTGAAATGGGAATATTTTGTTATAGTCTGTTACAATCATTCAGAATCTTCTTATTACATCTTTTGTTTCATTGCTTTTATCTTGCTCCATTTTCGTCTTTTAATCAAGCATGTCATTTAATCAATTTCTTTCTATTCTTTACATCACCCCCTTCTCACATTACCCTCATCCCCACCTATTCCCTGGCTTTGCATTTGTAAAGGTGTTTGTGTTGCAGTTTTGATGAAAGGCCATCAACCTGAAGTGTTAAATCGATTTCTCTCTCCAACTTGTGTGATCTGCTGAGCGTTTCCCAGATTTTTTTTCTTCTGTTTGATACGATTTCCTTGATGTGCGTCAGACCTGTGCGTTTTCCAGGCACAGCAGGCTTGGTGTTTCTGCAAAATTTCTTGTCAGCATGTAATTCTTACATGGTGTGAAGAGATAACTCATTAGACAGCGCTATCTATCTATCTTAGTCAGTGGGTTCTCCTTATACAGATCCCTTTGATTCCGTCAATGCCCATTTCTGAAGAAGGGTCTAGGCCCGAAATGTCAGCCTTCCTGCTCCTCTGATGCTGCTTGGCCTGCTGTGTTCATCCAGCTCTACACCTTGTTATGTCAATGCCAATGTTCCTACTTTTGGAATTCCACAAATTATTTCAGTATTGCTCAAAACCCTGTGCCTGGAGCAGAGCTTCAGTCTGGCCATTCTAAAGCAGCAAGTGCAGCGTGATAACTGTGGAGTGAGTACATGTGACATTAAAGCTAATTCAATTCATTTCAAGTCACTGGGGGCCAGTCATCTACAGTTCCAGGGCCTTTAGTGCTGTGGGGACATGCTTAAAATTAACACTAATGGGTGGCCCCTGGGTTAGACATGCAGTTTATGAATCGGGAATCTAAAATTTATCTCAACCACAGTGTTCATGAATGTATCTCAAATCATCAACAAAGTCCCAAGGTGGAACTGGGGTGTACCGTTGCCATGGCGCCGAGGGGGTGGGGCCGTTGTGACGTCCAACGGCGCGCCGCTGGGACGGTCATGTGACGTGCCGGCGGGGCGCCTGCGCACTGCCGTGCTCTCGTCGTCGACATCGTCAGCGTCAGGGAACAGCGTGGGCTCCCGGTTTTTCGGGTCCGGTTTCATGTCGGCCAAGTCTCCTGTCGGCTTGGTGCTCATTTTCGCCGCTGCCACGGCTTGTCTGTACGTGCTGTCCAGCAACCTGCCCCATGCAGTGCACAGCCGGGAGCCGCTGAACGGCCAGGAGGAGGAAGAGGAGAGACAGGAATCCAGGTGAGCGCCAAAGGAGGAGGAAAGGCGAGGAGAGAGGGTCCAAATGGGGGATGGTACAGGGAGAGGCAGGAGTCATGGCCTCGTATGTCTGTCGGTGTGCGAAGGGAGTCTGTTGCTCATTGGAACTGGAGGTTTGTGCGCAGCAAGGTTACACTGCCATCTGCCCCACTGAATTTGGCTGGTCCGTCCAACTGCGGGCACTTGTACTGTTGCGGCAAATATATTGGATGGTCATGTTGGCCGATTCCTGCTCCTGTTTTCTATCCTCTATCCTTCTATCACCGACTGATCATTTGTGGTCTAGCTTTCTTCCCCTCCCTTCTCCACCTCACGGTATCCCAGTGATGGTCAGAGTGTTGGCTGCCGCCACCTTTTTCAGGTAGTGTTTCCGATCGCAAAAACTCTTGTGAAAACCCTGCCTCCTCTCCAGATGACTGATTTTAGGCCAGTTCTCATTACTGGCTCATTAAGCAGTCAATCCCTCTTGTCACCTTAACCTACCTGATGTTCTCTCTTCACAACGAGTTGGGAAATTTCACACTTGTATGGTGCTGGAAAGAGTTTTCTCAGTTATGTATAGATTTTCTGGTATTTGTAATGTTATCAATACCAATTTAGTGTGATTTTATTCTTTGAAAGTGTGAAGGAGTTGTGAGCTAAGTTGGCAAAGCTAGATGTCTTGCGGGTACTGCAGCTGAAATTGCTTAAACCAGAGTTATCCCAAAGAGGTGCTTACTAACAAATGTGTTCCAATCTCTAAGTGTGGGAAAGTGCAGTAGATCCATTAGTGTCTGAAAGCAAAAATCTTGGTTTTTTTTGCCTGATGTCCCCTCAAAATTGAATAAGATTGATCAAATGATATTTGTCCACTGTGCTCTTTGTTATTGACTTTTATGGGTGTTCTTCCTTTTGATAGCAAAGATCTTGTTTTTTTAAATCACTGATGTTAAAGGTGATTGTTTTGTAACTTCCCTGTTCATGTTCTGCCCTGTTATTTATAGGAACTATGATAGCTGTCAGCAAGTTCGCTGGCACACTACCTTTTCCCATCAGCTTCTTAGATGTGTGCAGGAATCCCTCAGCTATTGCCTCCTCGATTGCTTTTGAAATATGTGGATGCAATCCATCTGGAACAGGGATTTTAATCCTTTTTAATTAGTTCATTCAATGAGACCACTTTTGATTTTAGATCTCCTATATTAGTCAGTTTGATGGCCACTTGTCCTATCTCCCTGGTAAATTCATATGCCAATAAAATATTTTACATTCTGTTTCATGTTACTTGTTAACGTAATTTCATAGTTCCTCTCTGCCCTTTAATTGTTCTTTGAACATTTCTCGTGATCTCTTATTCTCTCTTACCCTATGCATTTTTGCTGTCCACATAGTTACTGTCACCTCATTCCTAACCTGTAGTTGTTTCCTTGTGTCTATCCATGGAGTTACAGTAGTGTCCAGTTTGTCTCTTTACTTTTAGTGGACTTTATTTTGGATGAGCTTTTAAATGTTTCCCATTGTTGATCGATCTAGATTGCAACTATTTACCTGCTTCATCACTATGATAATCTACTTCATCCTTCATTACATCATCCAGCTCTGACACTGTCTTACCTTGTCTGCTGCTGAAACCTTCATCCATGACTTTGTCTCCAGATTTCCCTCTTCCAATGCTTTTCTGGCCAATTTTGTCCCATTCACCCAAATGTGTGCTCTTCCAAAGTGCTACAGCCTGTGTTATAATTCATGTCAAGTTGGGTTATGATCCCAGACCTGAACATCAGACTTATATTACAATCTGTTTTAGGACTATAACTTTTGTTTTAATTAGAAGAAAAGCAGCTGAGATCCCTCAAAGAGAATAAAGCCTCAAGATTCCATTGTTTTGTCCAAACAGCAATAAACTTTACCGTAGAGCTTCCTTCATTCTCTTTCAGCTGCATGGAGCTTCCATAGTTTCCAGGGCTGCTTTTTTTGAGTCCTTATGGCGGGACTGATGTATGAGGAGAAATTGCCTAGGTTGGGATTGTTTGAACTAGAGTTCAGATGAATGGGGGTGGGGGGGAATCTCGTGGAGATGTATAAAATCCTAAAAGGACTAGACAGGGTAGATGCAGGGAGGATGTTCCCGATGGTGGGTCTGTCCAGAGCCAGGGGTCACAGTATGAGGATTAGGGGTAGATGATTTAGGATGGAGATGACTGGACATTTCTTCATCCAAAGAGTGGTGAGCCTGTGGAATTCATAACCACAGGAAGTAGTTGATGCCAAAACATTTGAATGTATCAAAGAAGTGACTAGATATAGCACTTGGGGTGAATGGGATCAAAGGCTATTGCGAGAAAGCAGGATTAGGCTATTGAGCTGTATGATCAACTGTGGTCATGAAGAATGGTGGAGCAGGCTCGAATGGCCACCTCCTGCTCCTATCTTCTATGTTTCTATGTTTATCCCAACAATTGGCTCTACATCCTAGATCCTGGGCAGCTTAAAGGCTTAGAGCCTTAGACCCTTTTCTCTCTGCTTCTGAGTACCTGACTGACTGGTAGCCCAAGCACAGCAACATTCTCTTCTGACTACTTCGGTCCAACTTGCTAAGTTGATTTCAGTAACCTATTGAAAACCTTGTAATAAACCCTGGCCTTGTTCCTAGATAGTATTGAATGTCCACTAACTGAAATTGTCATCTCCAAAATTATTCTTGTAAAATTTCAACACTGTCTTTTACTCTTTCATCTCCTTCCTGATGTGTGACAACAAAAACTGGACACAGTACTCCAGGTGAGGCCAAACCAGTGTGTTATAAAGATTAAGCATAGCTTCTTTACATTTGTACTCTGTGTTTCTGTTTATAAAGCTGAAGATCTAGTATGCTTTATTAACTGCTTTCTCTACCTGCCCTGCCACCTTCAATAATTTATGCACATATACTCGTAGCTCTATCTGCACCTTCTTTAGAATTGTAGCTATTTCTAATCAGTCTATTCAGAGATGGCATTACAAATCTAGGGAGCAGATGAACTTGAGCTAAGGCCTCCTGGACCAGCTATCAGAACAGTACCACTTCACCACAAGACTCCTTTGTTCTTTAGAATTGGATGCTTTATTTTATGTGTTCTTTACTACAAAATGTTTCATTTTACACTTTTTTCACTATGTGCCCAGCTGCTGGCCTTTCTGCTTCTCTAAGTCAGTAACTATCCACTTCATAGTTTAGAATATTCCACACTTTGTTTGATTCTTAAATTTTCAAATTGTGCCCTGTACACCAAAATCCAGGTCTTTAAGATAGACTAAGAAAAGCCATTTTGTTCCTGGGTGCTCTTACTATGTACCTTACTCCAATCTGAAATCTCCAATCTGTTGAAATGGAGTTAAAGTGCCTGGAGTTGCCTGAAGCACTTCCCCAGACTTCACAGCTATGGTACTCTTCACATCATACAAGAGGATCTTTAAGAACCAAGGTTAATGTCAAATGATCCATACTTCCTCATTAACTTGTTTACAACTTTGATGGTTTTCTCCACTGAGTTTTATTCATCACCTTTGGTCCTGAATTCAAAAATTTACGGATAATTAAATGCTTCCCTTAGATAAGAAGTCTGCTTGGATGAGATTACATATGTATATGAATCTAATTCAATTGTGCTGTCAGTTCATAGGGGCAATCATGCTATTTTCTTTTGCTTTCTATAGGTTACTGACATTTCCATCTGACCTGGAAGAACTGCGAGCGATTGCTGGCTTGCTGCAATCCTACAGAGCTCAGCATGCTGGTTATGTGCTCCTACTGTTCTGTAGTGCATACCTATACAAACAGACCTTTGCAATCCCTGGGTCCTCCTTCCTGGCAAGTATTGAGTCTGGGCAGCTGTGTTGCAATGTGAAAGTCTGTAAATATAAATGACATCCAGGGAATACAATGTGAGGTATTTTGACAATGCAAGGAAAAGAAACACCAACATTTTCATTAGATGTGTGCCTGGAGGCTGTTACTGTTCCGTTTAAAAAAAAAACACTAAAGACAGCTGTGGTTAAATTACGTAGTATTTATAGCACAGAAATAGGTCATTTGGCCCATCTGGCTCGTGTCCGTGTTTATGATGGACAGGCGTCTTCCTAGCTTATGTCAGCTCAGCTGATGAGCATAACCTTGCATCCCTTTCTCCTCCCTGAATTTCCTCTTAACTACATTTGTGCTACTTGTTGGTACCACTCTGTGATAGGAAGTATCACCTATAGAGATTTCTTCTGAATTCCTTATCTGGATTTATTGGTGACCATCTTGTATTTAGTAGTTTTGACGAGTGGAAAAATCTACATTTATCAAATATCAAAGCTCTTAATCATTTTAAAAATGCCAGTTAGGTCAGCTGTCAGTCTTGACATTTCTAGAGAAACCCAGCTTGTTCAGTCCTTTGGAATAATTATAACCTCTCTTTTTAGATCTTTTTTGTCTTCTGCAAAGACCAAATTCCAACTGAGAAACTACGATGACTTCAAGGCCTTGAGGATAAGATTTGACTGTTCAATATGACAAAGAGTTTTAAATAAGGAATATTCAAATTTTTTGTTCAGTAGATGAAAGATCATTGAAGTAACAAAGTACAGTTTAGAAAGTTCAAAGATGTGCAGGCTACGTGTATTGGCCATGCTAAATTGCCCGTAGTGTTCAGGGATTTGTAGGTTAGGTGGATTATAGGCGGATGGGTCTCGATGGGATGCTCTGAGAGTTGGTGTGGACTTGTGCCAAAGGGCCTGTTTCCACACTGTAGGGATTCTGTGATCTTCTAATGTAGAATGCTGTCCTGCGAATGGTGGGGGTAGGGGAATGAGGTGTCCAGATATTTGAAGAAAATTCTGTAAGGGTACTGGGGAATTACAATGCATGGGCCTAAGTGGTAACTCCTTTCGAGACGTGGCACATATACAGTCGAACACATGGCTGCCTTCTGTGCAACACAATTTTCCTCTCCTAAAGATGCTGAGTAACTATCTTATGGGTGTGGAGTACCCTTTTTGGGCAGTTTTGAAATTAAGCTATGATACTTGATATTTAATGCAGCCAAATTGGACACGAGTAATCTTATGAAAACTTGAGTCCAAATATGCACATTGTCCAGCAGGATTGCAGTTTGTCAACAATCAGCAGTGAGATTCGTGGGTGTTTGTGGTAACTTTTGCCCCATAGCCCTGTATTGCTCAGTGCGATTATGGTGCTTCAGTTGCTACTTTGTTTGAAATTGGCTAATGGAGTAAGGATTGAACCTGGGATGTCTTGACCTGTTTTGGCTTAGTGAGAAGTTGGTTTGTGCTGGGTCTTGCTCCAGCTTGCTGAAAGCCACCAAGAGAAAGTCTTGGACTGGAAAATCTCAGCTGGTAACAAGGCCAGGAGCAGGATCTAGGGGAACCACCACTCCGTCTTACACAACCCAGACCTGGCAGCTTGATGGAACCATGTCTTCAGCAAATCACCAGTTGGGGTCGGGGTGGCGGGGGGGAAAGGTGGAGATCAGCTAGCAACGAAACAGGAGGTTTGAGGATGAGGGAGAGGTATTGGGGATAGTGTCTCTTGAGTGAGTGTCAGAAGAAGGGAGTTGGAAGTAGGTCGGCTCAGTGAATAAATGGAGATGGGGTGTTAATGAGAGGCACTGCAAAATGACTGTGGGGAGGGTTTTGGAAAGAGTGGAGGCAGAGGGGCTGAGTCTTCTTTCGCCACAGAGCTTTTCTGAAACTTGCAGAAGTATATAAAGTAATATTTAAAAGTACTTTTGGGAACATACGTCATCTAAATAGAAAAATGTGATATCTGATGTACCAACTCAAATATTTACATGAAGGCTATTGCTATTATTGCTTTATTATTTAGTTTTGCTGATGTTTGGGTCCATGTTAATTTTCAAGTGTTTTACCAGTTCATCTGATGTGGGTGTTAAGAACAGCATTTGTTGCCCATCTCTGATTGTCCTCAAGAAGATGGAGTGTTGAACTAGGGTCACGTAGGAAAATATTTTGCAAAGCACTGCCACATGCTTCCCTTTGCACGTAAAGAATCCAGCAAGGCTGCAAACACAGACATTGCGTATTAAATGCACCAGCTGTACTGAATACTGAAGTCATTTTGGTGATTTGGTACAAATGCATTCACGGTCAGTAGAAGGTAAACACAGGGAAAAATGACTTTTCTACTGATTTGAAGTTTAGTAATTCCACCTATTTAAAGTGACCTAAAGGCATTTGTATTTCACTAGCGATCAGAAGTGCTATAATGATTAATTCCTGTCACACAAGATTTTCAGACCTCTGTCTTTGGCATCATATCGTTGAATAACATTTTTCACTTGAGTTTAGTTGAGATTTCAGAACATTTTTAATTCATGCTTTCAGTATGGTTTTGTTAGGGAGCAGTTTTCTCAATTGGTGTCATTTTAAACAGAGGATTAATCATGTTTTCTAGTTTTTAAACTGAGATCTGTGTAATCAGCTAGGATTTACTGGCTTGCTAAACCCTACAGTTTGAGGTTCAATAATCTCTTTCCAGCTTGGCACCTCTTTTTTTCAGGAATTTGAGCTTGCGTTTTTACAGTGTTACGTTAATTTTCAGCATTGCTGTTACCGGTCTATCTTCCTGCACTATAGTGAGTTTTGCCATTTGCTTTGACTTGGCTATTAACCATGTGAGCTGACAGTTTTCAGTTCAGCTGAATCTGTGGAGTGCCCTGCTCTGGCAGTGGTGGATTATGTTCAGCTACTTGGCCTTCCTCAATGTTTTCCTTTCATAGTACTGTGAATGTTAGAAAATTGAAATAAAATCAGAAAATGCTGGAAATACTCAGCAGTTCTGGCAGCATCTGTGGAGGGAGAAACTCCATTTAACGTTTCAGGTCTGCGACCCTCAGACCCATTGTGTATTTCCAGCGCTTTCTGTTCTCCTGTGTCTCCTGTCTTTTAGCTGTTGCAGAAAATTTATTGTGTAGATATAAATAGTTAATCATTCCTCAATAATGCAGCCTCTCTCTTTTATATAGAATATATTAGCAGGTGCATTATTTGGACCATGGCTGGGCCTTGCCTTGTGCTGTGTTTTAACAGCAATTGGAGCAACCTTCTGCTTTCTGCTCTCCAAGACATACGGTAAACAGTTTGTGGTGCAGAGATTTCCTGAGAGACTCTCAATGCTACAACAAAAGGTAAATAATCTAATCGCCCTGATTCCATATGGCGGAGTAAATTCAGTATAGTAACAGGGAGGTAGAAGCTTGCTTTGAACTCTGGATGTTTCAAAAATTTCCTTAAGCCGCAGTTCAAATGCGCAGCCAATTTGCATATAGCAAAGACTCCACAAGCAGTTCTAAGATAAAGAACTACTTAAAACTATTAGTTGAAGGATAAATATAGACCAAGGCACTAGAGGAACTCTTATGTAAAATTTTGCATCTTGGAGGTTTAACGTGTCATCCAAGAGCATAGCGCTGAAGTATCAACTTGGATTATGTACTAAATGCCTGGAGAGAGACTTGAATCCAGGGGTTTTGGACATGTTACATGAATTGAGGACGAATTGAATGAACTTGGGTTGTATTCCTTTGAGGTGTGACCTAATTGAAAATAACAGAGATTTGATAGGCTGTTACAGAGAAGTTTTATAGTTTGGTGGAAGCTATCCAGTGCAGAATTTTAAAGTTAGAAGAAGCCAGTCAGTGAAATCAAGAAGAGCATTCTGTTGCACAAAAGATAGGTAGAAATCTGCAGCTCCTTCCCTTAAAATGGTAGGCAGAGGTCAATGATTTTTAAGGCTGAATTTTTTTTATTTTGAAGGGTTTTGAGGATTTTGGAGCAACAGCCAGCGTGTGGAATTGGGCTACAGATCAGCTATGATCTAACTAGATGATTAAGTAGGTTTGAGGGGCTGAATAAGTGAACTGTATTGTATCCTGAGCAGACGTTGCACTGTGGCTCATCATGGATATCACCTGTTTTCAAAATATTACAAAATTTTGGCAACGGCTGTGTCAGTAAGTAAGAGGAAAGTAAGAAGAGCAGTGGGGTTGATGAGGTACAATGAAAAGAGTCTTCCTGTGGAAGCAGAGGGTATCACTGAAATACTGAATAAATAATAAGCAGAAAGTATGGTGGTCTGAGATCCGAGTGCTAAGTCCAAGTGGAGGCAGTTGGATGATGGATGTCACAGGGTAGTTGCAGATGAGTGACAGTGAATGTGAGGAGATGGTGCAAGGCAAGTGTGACACACTTTGCAAATCTCCAGAAAGGGTGCCTACACACAGCACATGTGCGGGAGGGTTCTCTCTCTTTACTTCTTGACCTATAATTTAGAACTATTAGACTGAATTAGCACTTTAAAACTGCAAAATGAAAGATGCAGGCTAATCCAAATAGCTCATTAACTGCCATTTCCAGGCAGTTTGAGTTAACTGCCAATCAATTAAGTGATAGCCTGAATATGTGTTAGTCACCATAACAGAAAACTGATTAAGTAATTGTAATTTAGATATGGATTGTAAGCTCTTTTTATAAATAAACAGTGTTTGCCACTCTATGGAATGATCCAAGAACTTGATGCTTTGTAAACTGCATTTATGTGGGAATTTGGTGCAAAGGGAAAGCTACCTTGAGTAGCTGGTGAATGATGTTCTTCTGTCTCCAGACTAGGGGACTGTATCTTGCTATTAATTAAGATGAGTGATTGATAGCAGAACAGTTAGTGTGCTATGCCTACAAGATGAGAGTTTGTGGAATGAATTACAGTTCCGAACAGCCACATGTTCAGAGTATCTGCAGCTTGGGCCCAAAATCAGTCAGCTGGACTCTGATTTACTGACCCTTAGCAATTCCCCTTCCTGATATGCCATCTGGATACTTTACTCCAAGACGCAGCCACGTCTCTTAGTTCCTTAGACCCATTAGAACTCCTGACTTAGTTAATGGTCAGAGACTGGAATGTGTGACAATGAATTAAGCTGGTAGGGAGGCCTAACCCACTTGATATTGACTGATAGAAGTTGTTGCTTGATCATGGTGCAGTATGCCGTTCAAGTCAGGGTCGTGATAGGAATGTGGTAGTGATAGGGGCTGACATAATCAAGGGAATAGATACTGTTCGAAGAGTAAAGTCAAGGCCATAGAACATTGTTGTGATTGTGTAAAAGTCATGCAGAGTGCGACAGGAAGGAACAGAGTGATAAACATGATAAACCAGCGAACAAGATCCATGTGAGTAGTAGTAGTAAAATAATACTAAGACTCTTTGTGCAAAAGTGTGAAGCATCCATAGTAAGATAGATCCATTAGCACAAAGAGATAAATGGTTTATACTTCTGTGCAATCACAGAGATGCGGTTACAGGGTGACTGAGGTAGAGAAGTAAATAATCCACAGTACATTTGGAAAAGACAGAATGGAAATGCGAATAGTCCTTCCGGCAAAGGACTATCATGAGAAAATATCTTGTTTAATAGGATCAAGAGTAGAATCAGTATGCTTGAAAAGTAAGAATAGCAAGAGTCTGGAAATGCTATGGGGATTAGTTAATAGGCTGTGTCATGTAGTTCTATAGATCATTAAACAAGAAATGATTACCTTTGGACCAAGTTCTAATGTAATTACTGGGACTTTGGTCTTAATGTAGACTGGAGCAATTAAATGGGCAAAGGTGATCTGGAAGATGATTTTGCAAATGGTTTTGCTTCAAGAAAACTGTCTCGATACATTGTGGGACCAGTAAGGGGTAAAGCCATGTGCAATTCAGTGTGGTGCAATGGGCAGGTTTAATAATCTGTGTTTAAAAAAAAATCAGGTGGGTGAGGGAAGTAATCATAGTTTGAAAGTGACATTCTCCCAAGAACAAAGTTAAACTTAAAGCCAATTGCAGAGGGACAATGGGAGAGCTGGATAAATAGATTTGAAGGATATGAGAGTAGTGATAATATCACTGGACTAGTAATCCAAAGGCCTAGACCTTTGTCCTGAGAACATTGGTTCAAATCTTGCCACGGCAGCTGGTGGAATTTAAAAGATTCAGTGATTTAATAAAGCCTATTGGCTGTGCAAATGACTGTTAAACATTCATCGATTATCATATAAACCAGGCTGGTTGACTAATGTCCTTCAGCGAATGAAATCTACTGTCCTTATCCAGTCTGACCTACGTGCAACTCCAGCTCTCAGTGATGTGCTTGACTCAGCTACCCTCTGAACTGGTCTAGGCAGTAGCTTGGCTCAAGGGTAATAAGAGTTGGGTAGCTAATGTTGGCCTGGTTGACGAAGCCTTGATCTCATGAAACAAAATAATAAATAAAAACCTGTGGGACATGTTTAAAGAATCAATTCAAATCAAAGCAAAAACTCTAGTAAGCTATGGATGGATAACTCTAATGAAGTTACGAATTGTATTGGCTTCAGTGAAGAGACTTATAATGTTGTGAAGAATTCTAATAAGTCTGAGGACCTGAACCATTTTAGGAAGCAGCAACGGATCAAAGTAAAATCGATCCTTAAAGAAGGGGAAAGAGTTAAAATCAGAGTAAACTAGCCAAGAATACCCAGGGGCAAAACAAGTTTTACAGGTGTATAAAAAGGAGAGTAGCTAAACTAAATGTTGGTCCCTTGGCGGCAGGGGTAGGATAAATTATCAAGGGAATGTGCAAATTGGAGAGACTTTGAACAAATATGTTTCTGTCTTCACCCAATTAGA
This sequence comes from Ginglymostoma cirratum, assembly GCA_024137785.1. NCBI lineage: Eukaryota > Metazoa > Chordata > Chondrichthyes > Orectolobiformes > Ginglymostomatidae > Ginglymostoma > Ginglymostoma cirratum. Next base: position 186,874 of record JAHRHZ010000144.1, on the reverse strand, counting down.
CATACTTTACAAATCAGAAATAGATGGAAACCAAGTAATTAATAAGTGAGAAAATTAAAGTAATTAATATCAGAAAAAGAAACTGTAGAAACTTGGAATAAAATTTGACAAATCCCTAGGAACTGATGACCTTCATTTTTGTGCTCGGTAAGAAATTGGTGCAGAGATCTTAAAACTATCTGATTCTAAAGGATTGCAGATGCTCTGTCGTTGAATATATTTAAGGCTGTGATGGACAGACCTTTAGTCCTGTGGGAATAGAGAGAAATGGGGAGTCGGGGTGGGGAAAGTGGGGTTGAAGATGAAGGTCAGCCATGATCACAAGATGATGGAGCAGATCCCACATGGCTAACTCCTGTTTCTATATAAGTGCTATAACTCATTAAGCAGTTACAGCCAAATTTCAGGCTTGCTGCCAACATGGTTTCTGTTCTGATTTCACGCAGCCACTCTGGTTCCTGCTGCTCCATTCCAGTATAAAGCAGTATGAACTATAATAATACGCAAAGATATATTTATAGTGTACAGAGCAATATTGCAGAAGATGCAGGACCTTTAAGGTACTTTCAGTCAGATTTATTGAAATAAGGTAATTGAATGGGGGCAATTCAAGGGCACCTGGAATTTTGATTTATCTACTGTCACTCCAACATTGCTAATGGTCCTTTTTCTTAAAAACAAAAGTGAAATTTAACATTCCTGCTTCATACACTTACTCCTGAACACACTGAGCCTCTGATATCAGGTACACCAGTTACTTAGCCTTGAGAAGGCAGGGGAGCCTGCAGAGCTAATGGTTTCATTCATCTGAAATCCTTTCACTCACTCTGTGTACTCTGGGGAAACTTTGACATCAGTTCCAGAAATCCTGAGCTGGGCCAGAGACAAAGGAAGCAGCCCAACCAGTCAATGGTAAAGAACTGTACATTTTCGCGTACCATATTAAAAAATATCATAGAATTCCTCTGTAACAAACTCTCAAAGGAATTTGTTTTTGTTTTACTTGACGGATGAAAAGGAGAAACCTAACCAGACAGGCGCTGAAATTGATTAAACAGTCCAGGATTTGTGGATTTATAATTTGCTCATTTAATATCAAAAACATTTGTAGAGTTGTTTTTACCATGTTGGAGTATTAATTCTGCCTCTCTTTTTCTGATTTTCCACTGACAGGTGCAGGAAAACAGGAACAGTCTCTTTTTCTTCCTTTTGTTCCTCAGGTTTTTCCCAATGACTCCAAACTGGTTCCTAAACATCACGTCTCCCATTCTCAATGTTCCTCTCGTGCAGTTCTTCTTCTCCATTGTAATTGGTGAGCTGTGATTCCTACTGTAAATCTCAATGTAAAAGACAACCCCTTTACCCCATCTCCGTAATCATGTTTTGAATGTAGTCGGCACATAAGTCAAACCATCTTTCTTGGTCCGTCCTCGAGTTGGCAGTTAGCCTCTGTTTTTCACTCTACATGTGGATGTTTTAATTCCTGCTCCTGTATAATTAGAATCTAGGGAGGTGGTAGTAATTTTTTTAGTCTTCCTTGTATAGGAAGGGCTGCTGTCAGAGGACTGGAAAATTGCTAACATTATACCCTTGTTCTAAAATGGTATAATGGTAAGCCAAATAACTACAGATCAGTCAGTTTAACTTCAGTGGCTGACAAAATTAAAGAAGCAATACATCAAAACAATGAGGATTAGTCACATAAATGTGGGTTCAGGAGCATTTCCCGGAGTTCTCTGAAAAGGTAACAGGGTTTCTCAGGTAATGTTGTTGATACGGTGTACATGAGCTTTCTGTAGGCATTTGATACAGTGCCATGCAGATTTAAGGAAAGTTTGAGCTCCTGGAAGAGAGACAGTAACAATGTGGTTATAAGCTAGCTGAGGGATGAGAAACAGAGTAATGGTGAAAAGATGTTGAAGAATAATGGTTTGAGGTGGAGTTCTCCGGGATGCACTGTTGGGACTTGCTTTTCCTGATTTGTGAATCATAGAAACTTGGAAACTTGTAACCACCCCAGGTGGACAGTGTGGAACTCCAGTAGACCATTGACAAGTTGGGGCAGTAGGCTGGTAGATGAAGCTCAAAGCAGAGGTGTGGAGTAATACAACTTGGTAAGGAGAATATGGAGAGAGAACATCAAACAGAGTGAAAATCTAAAGTAAGTGCAGTAGCAGAGGGACCTGGGTGTTATAAGTGTGTAAGTCATTGAAGTTGGCTGGGCAGATTGAGAAAGCAGTTTACGAAGCACGTAGTATCCTAGGCATTATTTATGAGGCAGAGAGTACAAGAGAAAGGAGATAATATTGAACTTGTACAAGACACTAGTTCACCTTCACCTGGAGTATTGAGTACAGTTGTATGTACTACAGTTTAGGGCAGATGTGAGTAAACTGGAGCGAGTGCAGAAGAGCTTTACAAGAATTTTTCTGAGTGTGAGGAATTTCAGTAATGAGGATAAAATGGAGAATCTGGGCCTGTTCTCCTTGGAGAAGATAAAGCTGACAAGAGATCTGGCTAAAGTATTCAAAATCATGAGGTGTCTGGACAACCTAAATAGGGAGAAAATCTTCCTACTTGGAACAAGAGGGCACAAATTTGAAGTAATTGGTTAAAGAATCACAGTGGTAAAAGGAAGTTTTTCAGGCGGCATGTAGTTAGGGTCTGATGTGCACTGCCTGAGATTGTGATAGTGGCAGTTTCACTCAGGGTTCAAAGTGGAGTTAAATGTTTATTTGGAAATAAAGAATGTGTGTATTCTTATTAAAAGAAGGCAAGATAAAGATACTAAATGAGATGCAGGAGCTGATACAGTTACAATTAGACAAATAACTGCTTTATCCAGTATAACAATTCTGGGAGCTGGGCTCAAGGAATCAAATGGACAATTATTGCAAAGGTGGATGGGAATTTAAGTCATGGCTACTTGTTTCAGGTTGTTATTTGGAAATGGTGGCCATTCACCTTGAGACCCTGTGAATAGGCAATCAAATGTTCATCTCCTGTGTGCTGTAACCCAGATTTGTGGAGCCTGTTGTGTACTTGGGTGGATGCTCTTGAATATCAGGAAGGAAGCGTCATGGGAGCTTTGCTCTGTCTAACCGATACCGAGAGCTTTCAGTGAAACCGAGGAAGCTTTTATCATGGTTCCTCCTGATTGTTGTCCATTTACCTTCCCTCGTCTAACAGATACAAGGAAACATTCAACTTGGATCTGTGCTCATTCTCGTTGTTAGCCTACAGTCTCACTGTTTATGTTTGTTGGTTTCCTGAGGATCAGAAGTCACACAATACCAGATTATAGTCCAACAGGTTTAATTGAAATCACAGGCTTTCAGAGCGCTGCTCCTTTATTAGGTGAAGTGAAAAAATACACATAGGCACAGAATTTGTAGGCAGAGAGATCAAAAGATCGTACAAATGGTGAGTGGGGTGTCAACAGGCTGAGTAATGAGTCTTTGCAGGTGATCAAAAGTGTTAAACAATGTGAGTAAAGTGTCAGCAGCTGATCAACAAGTGAAAGGATAATCTATAATCAGATTAATTGAGGCAGAGAGATAAATACAAAAAATTAAAAATAAGGTGGTGCTGGAAACAAACCAAACAGCTGGAATAACATGATATTTATAAAAGCTACGTGCTAAGGGACTATGCGATGTAACAAGTAATCCAAAACTCTACAAACTAATTAAGGTGGAGAGATCATTAAATTATGGTAATGGTGACGGTGATGGTCCCAAAACAGGGCAGTAAGATTTTACAAATACAGAACAGTATGGTGGGGTTACATGTAGTGCAACATGAACTCAAGATCATGGCTGAGGTCATCTTCATGGGTATGGAACTTAGTTTTCAGTTTCTGCTCAGTGATTCTGTGTTGTATATTTGAAGGATGCTCATCAGAAGGTCGGAGGCTGAATGTGTTTGATTGCTGAAGTGTTCCCCACCCGGGAGGGAACACTCCTGTCTGGCAATTGTTGCGCGGTGTCCATTCATCCGTTATCGTAGCATCTGCTACGTTGTTCTGAAGACTGGGTAGTTTGCTGCAAATGATGGTCTGTTTAAGGTTTGGCGGTTGTTTGAAGGCGGGAACTCGGGTCGTAGGGATGATCCTGGTAAAATGTTCATCGTCGATGACATGTTGAAGGCTGCAAAGAATATGGCATAGATTTTCTGCTCCGGGGAAGTACTGGACGGCAAAGGGTACTCTATCGGTCACGTCCTGTGTCTTGTGTTCTAAGGAGGTCATTGCAGTTTTTTGCTGTGCCACATCAAAATTGGCAATTGATGAGTTGAATATCGTATTCCGTTCTTATGAGGGCGTCTTTCAGCACCTTTAGGTGTCCGTCACATCCCTCCTTGTTTGAGCAGATCCTGTGTATGTGCAGGGCTTGTCCCTAAGGGATGGCTTCTTTAAGGGTGGAAGCCAGAGAAATGCAGCATTGTGAGGTTGTCCATGGGCTTGCAGTAGAGTGAGATACTGAGGTGTGCATCCTTGATGGAGATGCCTGTGTCCAAGAATGAGACTGACTTTGAAGAGTAGTCCACGGTAAGTCTGGTGGTGGGATGAAACTTGTTGATATCATTGTGTAGTCGTTTCAGTGACTCCTCACCATGAGTCCCATGAGTCCAAAGGAAGAAAATGCCGTCAATGTATCTGATGTATAACGCTGGTCGGAGGTCCTGTGCATGCAAATGTTGGCGTACTGGGGTGTGAATTTGGTCCCCATGGTTGTTCCATGTGCCTGGATGAAAATCTGGTTGTTGAAGGTAAAGACGTTGTGGGTCAGGATGAAGCGGATGAGTTGTGGGACAATGTCTGTAAATTGGCAGTTGTTGCTGTTGAGTACTGAGGCCACTGCAGTGATGCCATCGTCATGGGTGATGCTGGTGCAGAGTGTCAAAACATCCATCGTGATGAGGAATGTTCCTGGTTTGTCTGGTCCATGGGTGCTGAGTTTCTGTAGTGTGGCGACAGAAGCTGGGGGTTCCTTGTACAATTAGTTTCAGGATGCCTTCGACAAGACCAGAGAGGTGTTCTCTGAGTCCAATTGCCTGATACAGTGCAGTGTCCAGGTGTGTTGGCTTTGTCTATTGTCAGAACGCAGTAGAAGTCTCCAATGCAGGAAGTACGTGAGATGAGAGTGCATAGGACACTCTGAAGTTCTGGATCAAAGGTCTTGATCAGTCTATTGAGTTGATGGGTGTGTTCTTTGGTTGACAGGTAGTTGCCTGGAGTGTTCCTGGTTGTTCAGTTCTAATTATTACTTCTCCGCTTATTACTCCTCCACTTGTAAAAGGTGTCCAACACCTGATAATTAAGTGGACAATCACATTTGAGTGGGTTGTTGTCTTACGGGTAATTAAAACTGAACAACTGACTTCTGTGCAGTAGTCTGTTCTATTCTGTATAATGATGGTCAACCCATCTGGACCACCCACCACATACATGGCAGATATTTGTGACTCAGCCAATATTGCCTACCTTAAATGCTGCAGGCAAGGATGCCATGAGGCATGGTATACTGGTGAGAGATTGTGGGAACTGTCAATGCTGGAGTCTGAGATAACAAAGTGTGGAGCTGGATGAACTCAGGCCAGGCAGCATCAGAGGAGCAGGAAAGCTGACATTTCAGGTCTGGACCCTTCTTCAGAAATGGGAGAGGGTAAGGGGGCTCTGAAATAATTAGAGAGAGGGGGAGGCGGTGATAGTAGATGGTGGAGAGATGATGAACAGGTCAAGGAAATGGGGATGAAACTAGTAAAGGTGAGTGTAGGTAGGGAGTTGGGATGGGGGTTGGTCGGTGAGGAGGGAGGGGCAGGTAGGTGGGAGGGAAGATGGGCAGGTCAAGGACCATGCAAATATTATGACAATGGATGAATGGACACTGCGTGCAACAATTGCCAGACAACAATGTTCCTTCCCAGTCGGGGACCACTTCAGCGGTCAAGGACATTCAGCATCCAGTCACCAGGTAAGCGGCCTTCGAGAGACACAACAATGCCGAATCACCGAGCACAAACTGACAGCCAAGTTCCGTACCCATGAAGACAACCTCAACCGTGATCTTGTGTTCATGTCACACCACATTTGTCCCCACCACACTGTTCTATATCTGTATGTTCCTTACTGTCCTGTTTTGACGCCGTCACCTTCATAACTCATTATGATCTCTTTACCTTAAATAGTTTGTACAGTTTTGGATTACTTGTTACTTTGGTTAGATCCTCAGCGTGTGACTCTTATACCTATCATTGTTTCTCCAGCACCACCTCATTTTTAATTTTTTGTAATTATCCCTCTGCCTCCTTTAATCTGATTATAGGTCGTCCCTTCACTTGCTATTCAGCTGTTGACACTTTACTCTCACCACCTGACACTTTTGATCATCTGCAGAGACTTATTATTCAGCCTGTTGACACTTCACTCACACCATTTGTATGATCTTTTAATCTCTCTTGCCTGTAAATTCTCTGTGCCTGTGTGCTTATCTTCACTTCACCTGACGAAGCAGCAGCACTCTGAAAGCTTGTTGTTTCAAATAAACCTGATGGACTATAACTTGGTGTTGTGAAACTTCTGACCTTGTCCAACCCAGCCCAGTAAGAAATTATGGTTTCAATGGGGGAGGATAGAACTTTAAACCTTTTAGCAAAGAAAATACTTCAGATTCTTTTCTCTTTTAGGTCTCCTTCCCTATAACTTCATTTGCGTGCAGACTGGCTGCATCTTGTCCGAGATCTCGACACTGGATAACCTGTTTTCTTGGTCCATCCTGATGAAACTGCTGGTCATAGCCATAGTCGCACTTGTCCCTGGAGCTCTCATCAAACATTACAGTCACCAGCATCTGCAGTTGGGCGGAAAGGTCAAAAACGGGCACTTGGATAATGACCGGAAGATGAGATGACCTATGCTAACCCCTCGTTATTTATGGTTTTATTATTGTATGAAACAGTCTTAATCTGAAGAAACAATCTTCCTAAAATATGAAGTTTTATTTATATCATAGAAGCCTGTCCAGTAAAATTTGAACAATGCCACAGTCTTCAAAGCACTGCCTGCAAGCTACCCATTCTGATTCCTGAAGCTCAGCCGACTGTAACTGCATCTGTCTGAGCTGGTAGGTGCCCACTTATTACTTCTCCACTTGTAAAAGGCATCCAACACCTGATAATTAAGTGTACAATCACATTTGAGTGGGTTGTTGTCTTACGGGTAACTAAAAGAAGTTCAGTTGTGGCTGTAACTGTTGAGACAAGCTCAAGTATTTTTGCTTTAAATGTAGTAAGACCTCAGCTGGTCAGAACTGTGGGTGATATTTGTCAAAGACCTAAATTATGCAGATCATCTAGATGTAAATTGCAAAAAATGTCACCTGTCCTTCCAGGGCAGGGAACAGGACATTTTGGTTTCAGAAGCTAAAGGATTTCCAATCGAACAGTCCAATCTATAGTTGGTCCCTATCCTCTCTTTGTTTCATACATTACAGCAGGCATTACATATCAGGTGTATTTCATTGGTTGTGAAGTACTTTAGGAAGCTCTGAGGTCATGAAAGACACCAATGTTTTCTCCTGTCCAACCTTAACTGGTGACGGGAGATTGCAGTAGTGCCACATACCCTCGAGACCTGAGGTAACTAACTGCTGCTGGTGGCAAACTGCCTTCTGACTGGGCCATCGTATCTCCTGCTGTGGAAAAATCGAGCTGCCTGTTTTATTTTTAAGCTCTCCCTTCCAGTTCAGTCTACCATCGCTGGTGCTTTTTAGTTATGCCACACACTTCTTGGTTTTGTTTGTGTTGGCAGTTCAGCGATTTAGTGATCAGACACAATTGACAGATCACTGTCACTGGTCAGGAAACAGACAGGTGTTGGTGAGTATGTATGGCACTCCTAGCTATACATCTAGCCTGCTCACCTCTGCAGTGATCTGGCAACAGTGTTGCTATCCTCTGTTGCTACCTGCAGCCAGATTAGCGACATGCACCCCTCCCATGTTCTGAGTGTCTCTAAACTGCCTCAATTCTTTAATATTGTGTTCAAGTCGGGTGGGACAAATGAGACTAAATGGAGCAGCTGAAGCCTGGAAACCAAAAGGGAATTATTTTTGTTTTCATCATTCATCAAGATTTTTAATAGTAAATATCCAAATTATGATTCCACAGTGCAGGCTGATGGGGAAGGAATTTCAAATTTACAGCATGTGTGAATGGTAGATATCTACATGACTAGTAGTTGGCTCTGAGGCATTGACCTCAACACTGGTGGCTGTGCTACCCAAGACTGCACAGCCCAGGATAATTAAGGATCTTGTACGTCATTTTTAAAAGCCAGAAGATTGAAGTATATTTTTAAAAATTAATGTTTTAAAGATAGGCCAGCAGATCCTGGGAAGGGACTGATGAAAAGCCAGTACAGTGATGATAATCTCAGTACTGGATGTAAAAAGTCATAATATTAATGCCATGGTCAGATGGGGGCAAGAAGTGAGAGTGCAAAGATAGTGGTGGGCATGGGTGAGGAAAATGTAAGATAATTACTTCTCGTGTTTCTTTCCCACCCCCCCACCCCACCTTCAGTACACCCAAGTAAATGCAGCACTGTCTGTATTACAAAGGAACTTTGAAAGGCAGTTACACACCTTTGACTTGATGTGGAAGTCTATCTGTTAAACTTCTGTTCTCCTCTTGAATTCAACACTTGAGTTACTGTACCTTTGAAAAGCCCCCAGCCATCAAACAACAGTGCATGTCCAACACGGAATGGAATGTCACCTGGCGACGATGTGCCATGTCATTGCTGCTCTTATCCCTCCTTTGGTATTCATAACCCTGCCACTTTGTGATCAGACGTGCACCCACATTCTTCCCCTGGCCCAATCTCTCGCTGCCTTGCAAACAGCTGTAGGGTTCCAGCACGAGCTCCCAGCATCCCTTCCTTTTTGTATTTGGACTTACTCAAAGATGATGAGTGAGTTTGTTTAATCAGTCTTTAACACCAATCTTAACCTTTCTGAAGTCAGAGTCAAGCAGCAGGGAAACAGACCCTTCAGTCCAACCAGTCCATGCTGACCACAATCCCAAATTAAACTAGTCTTACCTGCCTGTGCTAAGGGGTTTCTGTGGGTAGAGTTTGAGGAATGTTGTTAAAATCAAAGCATCGAACATGCTATGAACCTGGAAAACTGACTGCATGTTCGGGGCATGATATATTTCTCATTATGGAATATGTGACACCACCAACAGCTATTGTCCATCCCTAGATGCTCATGTGAAAGGTGGTGATTGGCCTTCTGATGAACTACAGATGGTGGGGTACCCTCACTGGGGAGAGTGGGTGGTTGTTACTAATACTGGGTGAGGTGTAGATTTAACTAGCTCTCTTTATTCGGCCAGCCTAATTGGATCATCAGTTGGGCATGTGTGAAGCAGGAACCTGAGTTGATTGATCCCATCAGGTCCTGCAAGCGTGGGTTACACTATAATGAGACATCAGATTGGAAATTTTAGGATATTGTTTTTGATCACTCATCCCCCACACTCTCAGCAAGTCTGGATGGAGGGAGATTTAGAGGTATTCTCATAATTATCTCTTCTTTGGTAAGGGCGTTGGTTGATATGTGTAAGATAAATAGCTCTCCTGAATTAGTTAGTTACATACTTTTAAAGAATATATCTTGAAAGGCCCTGTAATTATGAAAAGCACTTTGTAAATTCAAGTCTTGTCTGTTTTCCTTTTTCTACCATCATCTCAGGCAGCATTTTTCAGGTACCTACCATCTCTGGATGAAAGAAATTCTCCGTGACTTTGACCTTGTCCTTCTACTTAAATCTGTCTTCTATTTATTGATATCTGCCAACAGAAATAAGTCCTTCCCGTACACACTATCCATGCCCCTCAAAATATTAAGACTCCCTTGATTAAATCTCCTTTGCTCCTCAGTCTTTCTCAGTGTCAACCTCAGACAGTTTTTGTATCATTTGCAAGCCTCTTAAATGAAGGGTGTACGATTAAATCCAAATTGATCGTTTATACTGCAAATGCAAAGAAGTGATCTTCAATTCACAAAAAAACACAAGGGCCATTGCCCTTTGCTTTCTGCCACAATGCTGTCTGAAGCAATTTTGGGTTTGATCTGATTTACAACGTCCACAGTTTTGGTTTTTATTTGAATCCAACTTTCCACTTTTTACTTTTCTGACCAGTTGGCAATGTACAGCCTTATCAAAGGCCTTGCTAACATCTACATGGACTGTCAAATCTAATGCTTTCTTTTTGTTACTTCTTCAACACAATCAACCAATTTTACCAGATGTGTTCTGTATGTAGAACCATACTGGATTAATCTGAGCCGTACAAAGTGGTGACTGTTGGAAAAGAATTTTGAGGAGCAGTATTAATTTTTCCATTAATAAAGTTAGTATGACTTGTCTGTAAATCCTTGGTCAATTCCTTTTTCTCTGTGGGAACAAAGTCACCAAGCCACAATTGTAACCAGATAGGATTAAAATATACTCCGGATCACCATTAGTTCTTCTCTTGCTTCTCTGAACAGGCTGGGACGGATTTAGTACAAGCCCACTGGCCTATCTATTTTCAAAGATATAGAACTGCCTAATGTACAGAGACAAATCTGCCTCAACCATGAGACACCCCTTCAGTGGCAGAGCAGTTTCAACTCTCCCCCAATAAGTCCAACATGAATTAAGTCCAAGTGTAAATAGTGCTGAGGTGATCACATATTTTGTAACCTTGATATATCAAGAGGCATTAATAAAATGAAATTTCAGTGTGTATATACAAGTGCCCCCACTGATTATAGTTAACATGGAAGGCCTGGGAACAGAACTGTCTGCATATGTACGCACCTGCACAGCTTGCTCCTGGCTTGGGGAGTCAACCAGTGTAAACAAGCTGTTGCCATCTACAAGCCTTGCATTCATCCAGGGTCAGTAACTGCAGTATAAATCCCAGTGTATGTTGCTGAGAATGGAGACTTTTTGTTTGTATACTGTGTTCAGGTATAATTAGATTTTCATATACTTTTTAAGTGGAATCCTTTGGGATTTGTAACCAGGGATGGGGCTGTTGAATTTTTATACACAAAGCTCTGTCTATATTGTGAATGGTGTTTTATATTGAGACTGTAGATACTGTAAACAGGAACATGGGAAATGATTGAAGCTTATTTACGTTTTCCAAAGTATCTTGACAGGTCTTTCGCTTTACCAAAGGAGTGTTTACATTTGCATGTTTTTCAGTATTTTCTCCACTCAAAGTGGAAGTTGTCTAATTTGTTTAAATTGTGTGATTTGTTTAAACAAGTACAGCAGAATTTGGAAACTTCAATAAAGCATTTAAATAAATCTGTTGTCCATCTTCATTGTTTAATTCTCAAGCCCAAGTGTTGCTGGTGCTTAGACTTTGTAAAGCAGGCTCAGTGAACAAATAGAACAAACAATTTGAGCTAAAACCCCAGATTGATGCACTGTACATCTATTGATAAAAGAAAGCACATCAGTGTAGTCGAGGGACTTCAATCCACAGCTTGTCGAATATCTGCTGTTTGAAATGGGGACAGTGTTCACATGGTGCAGTTGGCAGCTTCTGAGATGGAGAAGGGCAAGCCTTATTTTAGGACAGTATACAGATGATGTATTTGGCCTAAAATGGCCTGCTACATTTCTCTATCAAACTCTGTTGGGGCAAAAACAGCATAGCTTGTTTACAGGGTGAAGCTTCCTCTGAACTGTATTGGTACCAAGATTCTGCTTCATTCAGTGGACGAGCTCCTGCACTGGATTGACCACTTCATTTGTTGAAGTTGAGTTTTGGAGATAAATCCAGCGCATGGCCTCTCAACCCAACTCCCAGCAGTGAACCAATTCAAGCTTCTGCCACAGCTCTGAGCGGATGAGTACAATTCTCCAACTTGTATGAGCCACCCTAATCAGAGTGCTCAGTATGTGACCCTGTGAGAGAGTGACCCTGTGAGAGATTGACCTTTGTGTAGCTTTTCCAGAGTATTGTGATCTTGTGCTTGACTACACTCCTCAGAGTGAGACTGAGATAATACACCCCATTCCCTTGTGCAGGGATTCATATGTGAGCTCCCTACATCCCAGATGGTGACTCTGGAAATGCTTAATCTGGTTTAAGTAGAACAGTAAAACGTCCACACAATCTCATACAGTACACTGGCTTTTTATTCCATGCATTTTTTTGTTTTGCTATCTCTCTGATCCCCATCACTGTACACTGGTTGCCATAATCACAGTTAAAACAATCAGCTTTGATGTTCTCAAAGGTGGGGAAGATTGAGGCAGATCAACCTCCCCATTCCTGTGCACAGAGGGGAAAGATCACATGGTCTGGAGTTCATGGTGCCAGGTGGACCTTGAAATTTAATATAAAAGGAATTACAATACTGTCTCCTAACTGCAAGAGGCCCTCTAACTGCACCAACTGGAGGACATGTGATCAACTAAATCATTATAAAGGAAAGCCAATGTAGTACTTTGGTGGAATGCGAGTCAAGTTTTTTTTAAAAAAACCCATCCATTTTTACTGATGGCTTATATATAATAATTGAGAATGTTAACTCCTCCCCAGCCCCCTCGACAGCCCTGTTTGTATTTGGATTTCCTCTTAACAGCCTCACTCAGTCTGAATGGCATGAGATTTAGAATGGGCTGTTCTTTCCCTCCTGGAAAGGCTCTGACCTATTGAGAATTGCAGACAGACCGACAGGACTTTTGGTTTGGGATGGTGAGTCAAACCGAATGGAAGGAAGATAGATCTTGGGTAGATGGTGAATCAAGCAGACAAGGTGGAAGTCAGCCATGTTTGAATTGAATGATGGAATTGGCTCAATGGATCTGGTCCTATGTTCTTTGCTTTTGCTTCATGAGTGAGTTAGAAAAGAACTAGAAAATTGATGGGGAATTTGTGTGGCAGACCCTCCAAACAAAAATGACATGGCAGGAACCTATGTGTGGAGTCTTTTAAGATGGAGAAGGCTATAGGGCTGCAGCTTCCTCTTGGGAAGGACTGGCCAGGGGACTCTCACTGCCTGTTACAGGTGAATCAATTGATAATCTGTTTGGCTGTGTATAACACACACCATTCAAGTACTGGTGTGGGGCTCAAACCCAGAAACACTACCCACTGCATCAAGTGAAGTTTAAACAACAGGTATGCTACCTAAGGTGTGGGACTATACAACTTACTGGGGAGAAAGGTTTGAACGCCTCATGGTGGATTCTGGTTTCAGTGAAAGGTAATCTCTTGGACCTGTTGTTGGTTGTCAAGTGTGCTGACCAGGAGGCTAGAAAGCACAAGAAACAATCCTAAAACCAAGTACAGCACCACAAATCAGCTTCCAAGACTGCAGTTCACAGGGTTGCTGTTTGTCATGCACTCATATGATGAGAACCCCATTCAGCATATTCTTCTCAGCCTGAATAGTAACAGACTTGGCTGAAAAATGACCCTTGCAATAGCTCAGTTGGAAGGCTAGCTGTGTGAATCCAATCCTCAACAACATCAAGTTATTTAAAGATGGCAGGATTGTTTTTCACTTCGGAGAAAGATCTGGTTGAATCATCTTGTGATCTGTATACGTGTGGTTGGGGAGGTCTGTGTTTGTGGGGGAGCAGTGTGATGGTGATGACACTGTAAAAGATGGGACTGTGTGAGAATTAGGTTGAATCTAAGGGCAAGAGTGTGCAGCAAAGAAAGAAGGGTAAAGAGAATGGGTAAGGCAGGGAAGAAAGAGGGCATGAACATGAGGAGAGTGAGGTAAGGAGACTGAAAGCAACAGTGAGAGCAGGACAGAGGGTGGGAACAGGGAAGAGATGAGCAAGATCTTGATGCTGGCCATCCAGAGGAGGCATGAGATGGCTGTGTGAAGATTAGCAGTAATCAACATTTAAGTCAGTGTGTCTGTCAGATGCTTCAAGCATGGGCCCACAGTGCAAAGAAATCCAGTTATTACTGATGTTTTCTAAGAACCTCGTTTTTAAAAGAAGAGAATGAACAAATCGTAGAGAAAGTTCTAAAATGGTTATAATATTGACTCAGAGCTGTAAGGTTGTTGGGGGGAATGATTTGCAAGCTACATTTAAACTGAGCTGAGAGTGCAGGAGTCTTGTGTGGGTGGGTGAGTGATTTGATATGCAGGTGGCTAAGTGTTAACAATATCAGGAGGAAGCAAAGGCTATGCCTTAGCAATTTCACCAGGGTTGTCAACCCATTAGGAATTAAAACACTGTAGATGCTGGTAATCAGAAGTAAAAACCCAAAAATGTTGTAACTATAATCAGGTCACCATCCTGAAACATGTTTCTGTCTTGCTCCACAGATGCTGCCAGATCCTGCTGGACATGGCCAGCATTTTCTGTTGTTTTTAACATGAGGAATTATTAAAGTTTGATCTTGCTGACACTGTTGAGAGTGAATTCCAGGGGGAAAACCATAGCCAACAATATAAAACAAAAAATGTTCATTCCGTTTTCTTTGGACATTTTTTTTGTGTAGTGATAAAACATTGCTGAAAGAACAGTTAGGGATCATACCAAAAGTATAAATGGTGAGTGTTTAATGTTGAATTGTCATGAGAGTGGATATGGTGGGTGTCTAACATGAACTGAAGGCCACATGATTAATCCTCCTACAAAAGGTTTCCAACTGTAGTTGGAAATCTTTCGCTTCACACATCTGAGGTCACTTTCTTTATTCATTCATGGGGCTTGGGCATTGCAGACTGGGTCAGCTTTTATTGCCCTCAATAAGGTGGTGGTAAGCTATGCTCTTGAATTGCTGAAGTCCTTGGATGTCATTACAGTCAGCGTTGTTAGGAGGATTTTTAGGGTTTTGACTCAGTGACAATAAAGGAATGGCAATATATTTCCAGGTGAGAATGGTGAATGGCTTGGAGGGGAATTTGTAGGGAGGAAATTCCCACATACCTGCTACCCTTGTCCTTCTAGCTGGTAGAGGTCACAGGTTTGGAAATTGCTACTAATGACCAAGTTAAGACAAGGAGTGAGGAATCTTCATTTCCAACATGGTAAGGGTTCAGAAAGAGGATGGTTGTTGCTGAGGGATCAGTTCAGGGAAAACTGGGAAAGGAAGGTCAGGGGAGAATCAATAAAATAGATTATGCTGGAGTCTCTAGGCTTGATATGAGGGAAGGATTATTACATCCTTATAAATAACACTGAAAGAATACACCCTTTAAAGTACTTTTAAACATTTTCCTTATTCTGGAAAGACATACAGGGCCATTGGAAATGAGGTACATAGGCACAGTTCCCACAACACTGATCCAACAATTTTGCTTTTCCAATTGTCAGCTCTGTCTTCCTTTCTCATTCTCTTCCCCAGCCCCAACTATCCCCCTCTCAATTCAGTTTAAGATTTCCTGAACTACTTGATATAATCCTACTCCTGGAATGGTCAATCCCAATGGGAACTGAGAGAGCACAAAGAAAGATTCAAGGTCCTTCTGGGAGTAAACAAAATTCTGATCTACAGAAAAAAAAAGACAATCAAAACCTCAATGATAAATTAACAATTCTGATGTAGTCCAGCTACAGAACCAAAGGAATAATTTAAAATGATCTGATACTGCTTTGGCAGTAATGACCTTTCCTTCATAAAATTACACATCTGCTAAAATTTACAGTGAGGATGTTCAGAGTCTACATTTCTAGAGATTGTAAACAAAACAGGAAAAAAAAGACATCATTCGGTATTTCACTGTCCAATTCAGGCTTTTCTAATAGCTTGTTTTGATATTTTACCGAGGTGGAATTTAAACGTTAAATTATGGCTGAAAATAATCAAAATGGGGAAAAGGGAATGGCAGAGATACAGGATAAGAGCAAGCACGAGTCAAATTGGATTGGCTTTCTTCTGGCTATTTATAGTGGAGTGTGCTAACTCCACAGCCACTGAGGGAGAGTTGGGCCTTACCTTTGGTCCCCAAATTGCCCTGGAGATTTGGTATTCACATGCGACAGTACACTCTCACCAAGCAACAAGTTTAACTAGGACTGTCCTGCTTTCTTCTGGAATTGCTTGCCGTCCCTGGAACTGGTAACCAAATTGTATTTTTTTTGGTATCTAATATCATAAGTTAACCAGTAACAAGCAGCCTGCAGCTCAGAGACTCACAGGTAATATTCATCCGTCCAGTCAACACTGACAGGCACAGGGAAATCTGAGGGCACAAGTGTCACATCATTTAGATGGAGAGGTTCAGATGTCTGTCAGTGGATGGAATCTGTAAGGGTTTCCAGGACTTGTAATACACAAAGTACAATTTTGCCTGGATCCCAGAGCAGCCCCACAAATTCCCTCTGGGATCTGTCTGACACTCCTATGAGGGCTGGCATTCACTGTGGATCTGGAAGCATTACCAATTGGCAAATCAGCTATGCCAATCCATCTTAGGGAAACACTGCCAGCAGTTTGTATCAGAGAGCAGCAGGTTCTAACACACATGCACGCACACACACACACACACACAAACTGTGTTGCAGGGGCCCAGAGGCACTTAGGCCCTTGCTAAGTGGACAATCATTAACTCAGGAACCAGAATTACAGAGTGACTGCTGAATAGTCACAGCCCTGCCATTCTACACTGAAATCTGTGCTCACCACTCTCTTGCCTTTTTTTTTTGCTGGGTGACCTGACAGTAAGGGGAAGTTCAATGGGCACAGTGCCATCTTTGTACGTTGCCCAGGAGAACTTTACCCATTTATACATTGGGAGAAAAGGCAGAATTTTCTAGCAGAGGATCACAGGCAAATCCCACAACCACACTTTTGCTCATTATTCCTTCTTTTGTCTTAGGAGCACAAACTGTAACAGAATTATCTGACACAGGCAGGCTGTGCTTGTTCCTGTGATTTGCTACCCATAAAGTAGATTACTTACTGTATTAAAAAGCCAGGGATTTGAATACCATCTCGGTAAAATGGAAGATAAGGAGCAGAGTAAAAGCCTGAAAGGGACCGCCTAACTCAGGAGATTTCAATATTTGCACAACACAACGTATCCTGCACTGGAACAGCGATATATCTCGTTCTGAAATTTGCTGTGACAATACAGGGATTTTCAATCTCATTTTGTTTCACTCCAACTTGTGCCAGAACAGCCACAACTGGTTGATACTGATTTTTTTTTGTCCCTGTTCACTTACAGGCGCCAGGAATTCACCGGCCCTTAGAATAAAAAAAAGCAAAGACAAACTGTTGTTGTCCCTGACTGCTGGCATGCTGCAGCGAGGAAGTCTGGAATGGTTCGGTGATGTTCTGATGCTTCTGTGTGGAGGTACAACTGCACAATTTTCCTCTGACATTGCGAGACAAGGCTTTTCACGTTGCTGGGAGAAGAAAAGGATCCAGTACCAGGTTTGGGGACAGGAAAGAGAGGCAGCAACAATCGATGGCAAATGGATGCCTTGATTTGGAAGGCTCTTGGTCATAGAGTAACCTCATCTCAGTTAGCACAGCAGGGCCCGGCTGCATAGCAAGAACAGCACCAGAATGATGGGGTGAACTTGGAGCATGGAGCAAATTTGGGGTCAACCAAGGTGATGGCTCAGACACATTGGTTCAGAACAGGCTTGAGGGGCAGAACTGCCTCGTCCTGTTTGTCTGCCCATCTTGCCAGGCAGCTGGAAGGTACTGTGCCAGATGCTGGGAAGCCCCAGTTGGATCACTAGGCTAACAAACATAGCTCTTTCATATACCCCAACCCTACTGACCTTGGCCTTAGCAATTCCAAATGCCGCCAATGAATTGTCTTTCCCAGAGTTGGCAGTACATTTTGACGTTAAGTGCCTTCCAGTCCCATGATCCATTTGCCATCAGGTTGAGCTGATCTTCCTGGCTGGTTCATGTATGTATATCTGAAGTATTCAGGTACACTCCAGAATCTTTTCTGTTTCCTCTTCATCGAAGAGGATCAGGAGGGGCATCCTCCCATCAACCGTGGCCCACTTTGGTGTCTCCTGACCCAGTCAGTCTCAGGTCAGAACAGCAGTGCAGCCTCGTGTTGGTCCCTGAGCCTTACACTCCATGCAAAAACAAAAAAAAATTAAGACTTGCGACATCTTGTCCATC
Source organism: Ginglymostoma cirratum (assembly GCA_024137785.1). Classification (NCBI taxonomy): domain Eukaryota; kingdom Metazoa; phylum Chordata; class Chondrichthyes; order Orectolobiformes; family Ginglymostomatidae; genus Ginglymostoma; species Ginglymostoma cirratum. The sequence goes on along the minus strand of JAHRHZ010000144.1, from coordinate 168,735 downwards.
TTCTTTGCAATTCCGTCTCTTGTAGAATACTCGACGTTTATGCAGTGTGAAGTGTCAAACAAAAATAGAATGTTAATGTTTACACTAGCTACATTAGTCAACAAAGTGGATCCCTGCCATACTTGATTGAAATGATAGTGAACTCTACAATTACTTCATCACAGAATGTTGCAGAATATCGAAGAGTATCTGAGTCTGTGTTATTGCAGTATGTTCCCTCGGGAAGTCTCGATAGTCTTCGTGTGTGTCTTTGTCCGTATTTTCTATGTTCTTTTCCTATGGGTGATCTTCCCGCCTGCCTCCCTCACCAGGTGGATAAGCTGCAGTCCTTCCCTCTCCGGACTGTGGCGTCAGAGCATTCTGCTTCGGAGGAATCACATTCCGACTCCCCAAAGTGCATGGAGTTCTAGAGGGTGAGGACAAACATTAAAAAGATCAGTACTCTTGATCTCCAAGTTTCCTTCTTGCCACTCTTCCACACCATTCCCTCCACCACACTCAAGTCATTGGGATATGGCTCAGCAGCAGACAGCGGGAGGTCTCCAACCCCACCCCATCTCCCTCACACCTGCCCGACTTCAAAGGAACTTGGAGTGTGGGTCAGGAGTACTGACACCAAACATGGTTCACATCAGCATTGATGTGATGCCTGGTCCCAACCAGTATTTCTACCTCACTTAAGAAAATGAGGCAGATGATCTGGTCATTCAGCACATTGCTTACACAATGCTCATTATTCCTTCTTTCGTCTTAGGAGCACAAACTGTAACAGAATTATCTGACACAGGCAGGCTGTGCTTGTTCCATGGTGGCGACTACACTTCAAACAAGAAAGTATTTAATTGGATATAAAGCATTTTGAGGTGTCCCAAGGTCATGAAAGGTGCTATATAAATTCCAAGTCTTCGCCTATTCTTCCATTCTGATCTGTACTTAAGTTCCATCTACATAGCTTGATGAAATTTTCAAAGAAATGACTGAAAACTACACCGACAGCTGTTTCACATGGTCATCTAACTTCTCAATGCACTCTAGTGGTTGATGCCCAGGGAGACCCTTGGCAATACAGTCCATGCCCACATTCACATTGTCTGTTTGTGCCACCTCCCAGTCACCCATGCCAAACACCATGATGGGCTTTCTTTGGTCTGGTGGTAGATGTCAGTGCAGAAAGAAAAATCCAAAGCAGAGTTTGGAACATTCCTTACAGAAACACACCCAGATTTCTTCCTTTATTTTAACTGCAGCATTTATTAGTGGCAGGCACTTCTCCCCACTGAATGTTCCCCTATGCAATGCCAAAGTGCATAAACAGTGCCGTTACAGTTTGAAGCCTGTTTTGTACCTGTTAGATTCAGCATAGCTGGGAGAACATTGGGTCATGTTTGTGCTGGCACTTTAAAAGGAGCTACCAATTAGTCCCATTTTCTTGGATATTTGTACACTTCAACTATTTATCCAATTCCTTTCCCAAAGTTACTTGGGATCATACAGAACATTCCAAATTGTAGCAACTTAATGCATAAAATATCCTCATGTCTTATTCTTTAAACAATTACCTATTTCCTCTGGTTACAGACTCTCCTGTCACTGGAAACAGATTCCCTTTATTTACTCTATCAAACTCTTCATCACTTTGAACACTACTAAATCTCGCTTTAACCTTCCTGATTTGAAGGAAACACCACCAGATTCTTTAATAAAGGCAGATGCTGGAAATCTGAAATAGCCACCGGGAATACTAGGTTCAGGAGTTCTGAAGAGAAGAGAGGCCATTTGGCCTATTGAGTCTGCACTAACCCTCCAAAGACTTCCCCAATCTCCACCCTATCCCTATAACTCCACATTTACCATAGCTAACCCACTTAAGTCTGCACAATCCTGAGCACTACAGGGTAATTTTGCATGACCAAACCACCGAACCTACACCTCTTTGGGCCGTGGGAGGAAACTGGAGTAGCTAGTGGAAATCCACACAGACATGGGGAGAATGTGCAAAGTCCACACAGTCACCCAAGGCTGGAATCGAATCTAGGTGTCTGGCGCTGAGAGGCAACAGCAATAACCAAGGAGCCACCATGCTGCCTGAACATGTCATCCTGGACTTGAAATGTTAACTGTTTCTGTCTCCACATTTAGTGCCAGACTTGCTAAGTTTCTCTAGTATTGTGTTTGTCCCATTTAACTGCCTCATTCCTGGTATCATACTAGTAAATCCCCTCTGCACCTTCAAAGCTTTGGTAGCCTTCCCTTTCTTTTTATTCATTTGTAAGACACAGGTGTCACTGACTAGGCCAGTATTTATTACTCATCCCAATTGACCAGAGGGCAGTTAAGAGTCAACCACATTGAAGAGAGTCTGGAGTTACATGTAGGCCAGACCAGGTAAGGACGGCAGTTTCCTTTCCTAAGGGACATTAGTGACTCAGATAGGTTTTTACTACAAATGGTTACATGCTCATCATTAGGCGAGCCTTTAATTCCAGACTTTTATTAAATTCAAATTTTACTTTCTGCCATGGTGGGATTCAAATGCATGCACCTAGAACATTTGTGGCTGGGGTTCTGGATTACTGGTTCAGTGACATTACCATTACACCACTGCCTCCTGAAATATGATGTCCACACTTGAACGCATTACTCCAGCTAGGGTGTAGGCAGTAAAGATTTAGTATAACTTTCTGTATTTGTTACCAAATGCCTCTATTTATAAAGCCTAGGAGTCTGTGTATACTTTTCTTTAAACAAAGTGAAAGGCAAAGTAGAGATGAAGATTATCAGATCAGACATGATCTGATTGAATAGCAGATCAAACTTGATGGGTTGAAAAGCCTACTTTGCTCCTACATCTTATGATGTTTCCTGCCACCTTGAAGGAGTTGTGTTTCTACACACCTAGATCTTGCTCATGTCACTGTCTGGATTGAACTCTGTCAACAGCGAGCTATGCAACTAGCAATGAGAATCTCACCTCATAGCAATGCTCCTCCGCACACAGTTTCCCCAGTGATATCTGAGTTTTCACCCTGCGGACAGCGGACTCTTTGTCAGACAGCCCGTCCGACTGCATGGATATCTCAATGGGAATTTCCGGGGTTTGTGACAGCATATCATCCAGTTTGTCCTCCAGACGGTCCTCGTTGTTGTTGCTGAGTCCATCTGGAGTTCCGCTGTGAGAGTGGTCACTGGTGTTTCCTTCCTCCCCATCTGACACAGAGAAGTTCTCTGAGCTGAAGGTGGAATAGGACTGGCAGCTGCTCATACAACGGTGTGGCCTGCAGAGTAAAGAGGGCAACACAGCCTCAGGAACCCAACAAAACACAAATCCACATAACCCTGCAAAGGAACAAGCAGAAAGGTGCAGTATAACAGTGAGAAACCTCTAAGCTCTCCAACAGACTGAGCAAAATCTCATGTGTCTGCAGCTATGTGAGGCCAAAATAAAAATGAGTTCCAATAATTTCAGAATTCCAGATTGTCAATACCCTTTGATCAAGTACTTTCTGGTTTCACTCGAATTGCTGGTCTAATTTATCGACATTCCCAACCAGAAGAAGTGGTTTCTCTGTATCTGACATGCTGAATGTATTAATTAAACACCTCAATTACCTCACCACCACCCACCTCCACGACCCCACATAACTATCTATTGAAGGGGATATGGAACCTGGACTGATAGTTGAATCCTCAAAACACCCAGTATCACTGTGCATGTCACTTCTCAGAGGCCAGTATGTCCTTCTATAAAGCTGAAGACAGTGATCCAGGAGTAACGTGAATATAACTCCACTTTACTGAAGGATAATCTCCAACCCTATGTATTCCGACTGCTCCGAGATGAAGACAAACTTCCCTTTAGTATTTGCATCAATGTCTGTGCCTGTCAAATTGTTTTCAGTGATTTATCTGCGTGGACAATGCTTGCTCCTTCACAGCTACCAGTCTCCCACCATTTAGTAAAACTTCAACCCAGAAATTATATATGTCTTTCTTGAATCCAACATGGGTGGATTCCATCTGCTATACAAAGCCAAAGAAAATAGGAGGGAGAAGTAGGCCATTTGGCTCCTTAAGCCTGCTTCGACATTCAATAAGATCATGGCTGATAGGTTGAAAAAGTATATGAAGAAGTTGTAGGTGGATACAGACAGGTTGAGTGGCTGAGCAAAATCTGCCAGATGGGAAAATGTGATCTGTTCACTTGGCAGGAAGAATAAAGAAAGCAAAGTATTGCTTAAACGGAGAATGATTGCAGAATTACATAGGCTGAAAGTTTAACTCGATCAGAATCTGGTTGCTTCCACAGTTAAAAATCATCAGATTCTGAGCCTAGGCAGCTTTTAGAATAGGAGTGTTGGCCACAGACAGAATTCCTGGCCTTGATCACGGAAACAGTGACTCCTGCTACGAAAGGAGAGAAAAGGCCTTGGCTGTGAAGTCCACTACAATTGAAAGGGCTTCAAATAATGACTGGCTACACAGACAGACTTCTGGAGGACACAGATAGAGTTGCACTCCAGCTAGGCCATGTCTGGGACTCTTCAGCGAGAACATGAGGTGAAGGACCTTGAGGCCTCACTGAATGATGACCGCACATTTGTGTTGGCAAACCTATAATCATAGAATCCCTGCTGCGCGGAAAGGGCTCATTTGGCCCATCAAGTCTGCATTGGCTCTCCGAAGAGCATCTCACCAAGACCCACACCTCCCCCTACCCTATCCCATAACCTCACAATTACCATGGCTAGTCTACCTAGCCTGCACATTCCCGAACACTACAGGGCAATTTAGCACAGCCAATCCACCTAACCTGTGAAAGGAAACCGGAGCACCTGGCAGAAACCCACGCAGACACGAGGAGAACGTGCAAACTCCACACAGATGGTCACCCAAGGCTGGAATCAAACTGGTTGCTGGTGCTGAGAGTCAGCAGTGCTAACCACTGAGCCACCATGCCACCCAAATCCGCAGGGACTGAATCTTGGGCTTGCCCTGAGTAGCTGCGCTCAAAGGCCAGCACTCCTTGGGTGGCCTGTAACAACAGTTTGGCTTTTTGTTCCCCCCGAGGCAAAGGAGTTCAGCATTGTGAGCCCCAGACAGCACCAGGCATATAGCGGGAAAGAAAACCTGAGCCTGCTCAAACCTCAGTGGGGACTTTGTGAACTTTGAACCGAGGAGGGCAGCGGGATTCTTTGATGAATGATCCTATGTACTTGAGAACAGGCTAAGAATTGAAGTTAGCCCCAAAGTGGAGATCTAACAGACTTGGTAGGGAGGGTGCAACAAGTAAAACAAAACGGGTACAAAGAACATGGAAAAAAGGTACTGAAAGGAACATGATAAAACCTGCAAGGCCAGTATGAAAACTGAACTGCAAAAGCTTTTAGAGATACTTTAAAAGAAAGTGAGTGAATGGGGAGCATGGACATCAAGGAAGTGGCAGACTTGTTAAACCAGGACATTAGATCCTTTTGAATATGATGTAGACCTTTCTCATGGTCCTTGTAGGCAAGGCAGAATGGGAATCACTGGTTTCCACAGCGATGCAAGAGATGGGGTCTGTGAGGCGGGGGCTTGAGAAAAGAGAAGAATTTTGTCACATGGAAACAAGTGAGGATAGACATTAAAAATACAAAGACCCATAGGATAGCAGTGGGTCTTCAGCCTGCAGACCTCCCAGGCAGTACACAAGCAACAGAGGCCCACAGTAAATGAGAGGCTGAAAGAGTGGCATGAGAGGCAGAGATGGATTCACATCAAGGCACCCAGCATTGGGAAAAGAGGAGATGCTACACTGAGATAGGCTCCAGATAAACTGTGCTGGGAACATTTCCCCAATGAAAGAAATGACTATGATGACAAACAGAGCTTTCAAGCAATGCAGAGGTTGTGAGCATTCAGAAATTGAAAATCAGTAAATGAAATGTGAAGACTGCACAGTAGGGCAGCCATATGGCTAAAAATAAACAAAGTGGATCAGGAGGAGACAGAGCTCAACAAAGATTTTGCACTTAGTGACTAAGAACATTAGGAAAAAGTAGAAAAGAATTATTAGAGAAAACAGCTGGGGACACAAACAATAGGAACTTTAATCTTCATTTTACTGTGTAACCAAATTTTCAGCAATGGTGCAGAGGCTGAATTCATTCATGAAATGTATTCAAGATTATTTTCTGGATGAATACACTGAGGAACTAACCAGGAAAAAAAGCTATTTTAGACAGCAAGGTGAATATAAATTAAAACACCCACAGCAAAGGAGCCTCCAGGGAAGAGTGATCATAACAAAATAGAATTCTACACTGAACATTAGAATGATTTAGTCAAATCTGAAATTGGAGCCTTAAATCTGTACAGTACAAAGCTAAGAGGTACAATTTGTCTAAAAAAATTAGGAAACTAGTTTAAAAGATATAATTAGCAATGGTAAATGCTTATAAGGTTTAATTCATAATTTGCAGCGATTATACATTTCTTTAAAGAATTAAATCACAGCAGAGAACATGGTCTGAACCATGGCTAACACACTGAAGGTAGATTGAAGGAAGACGGTTATAATGATGCCAAAAAAGGTATTAAGTATAAGAATTGATTAATTCTTCAGTTCTGAGGAAGGGTCACCAGGCCCGAAACGTTAACTCTGATTTCTCTTAACAGATGCTGCCAGACCTGCAGAGCTTTTCCAGCATTGATAGAATATCCAAATCAGCAAAGAATGACCAAGAAATTAATGAAGAAACAAAGAGTAAACTAGTAGATGTAAATCTAATTAACAAAAGTAAATTAATTCCTTAGAGTCAGAGACACAGATTTTACAATGGTGGAAAGAAGATAGAGTAACTGAACACATACTTCCTAAATTTCTCAGCAAACAATGCTTCACAAGTAAAATATTCTAGAAGTAGCGGCAAACCAAGGCTTTATTGAAAATGAAAAACATAGGCATATAATTAGTACTGTTGATATTAAATGGGACTAAAAGCCAACAAACACCTGTATTTTGGTATATACACACTAGGGTTTGAAAAGGGCTGGCTAAAGAGATGGTGGATGCATTAGTTTGATCTTCTAGAATTCTTTAGGATCTGGAATTATCACAAACAGAGTTTAGGTAGTATAAACAACTCCACTGTTCAAGAAAGGAAACAGGAGAGATGTGACCATTAGACTTGGAGCAGAATTAGGCCATTCAACCCATTTCTCTGCCATTTGATCATGGCTGATAAAACAGGAAAGTATCCGCCAGTTAGGCTAATATCAGTAGCAGGGAAAATACTTAAGTGAGAACAGGAAACTCACAAAACAACAATGCAATTGTGTAGAACCAAAATGAAAGGAAAACAAGGTTGACAAATCTGTGGAACTATAATGGATAAGGGAGAACCAATGGATACAGTATATTGAGACAACAGGTTATTACATAACATTAGGACGTATGGCTTTGGGACAATAGCAATGATTGAGAATTTGTTAATTAGACAGAAAAAGACAGTAGGAAAAACACAGGTTGGCAAATTAAAACTATTGGGATGACATAGGGATCAATGCTTGGGTCTCAGTTATTTACAATGTATGTCAATGATTCGGATGATTGGGGGCTGAGTCTTGCATTGAATTTTCTAACAATAAAAATCAAAAAGGTGGGAAAATAAGTAATGAGGAGGACACTAAGAAGCCATGAAAGGATTTATACAAAGTCAGGAGGCAAGAATGTAATACAATTGTGGAGAATTGAGAGTTATCCATAATGGAAAGGAAAATTGAGGTAAAACATTTGTAAAATGTTGAGAGATGTAAATGTTTGCATTCAGAGGGACCTGGGTGCAGCTGCACATGAATCATACATGAAGGTAACAGCAAGTAATTAGTAAACAAATATATCTTAGCTCATATTACAAAAAGATCTGAGTCCAAGTGTAAGGAAGCCTCACTATAATTGTGCAAAGACATTGGTAAGACCATGTTCGATGTGATGTGGACAGTTTTAATTTCCTTACTCAATTGTAAATTGACTGATTGCTGGGATGAGGGGATTGTTCTGTGTGTAGACTGGAACACATTATCCTAGGATATTGGAAAATGGAACGTAATCTCAATGAAACATATTAAATGCCTAAAAGGGTTTGACAGGATAAATACTAGGGGGATGTTTCTAGCAGTTAGGGAGTTCAGAAATAAGGATCACACTGTCTCACAATAAGGAGTTGGCCATTTAGCACAAAAGATGAGGTGACATTTTCACTCAAAGTTGAATTCTCCACACAAGTGCTGTGGATACTCACTTGGGAGATTTGAGACTGAGAAATGCAAAGGATAAGGGGAAGAGTGCAGAAAGATGCAATGGAGGTGGAAGATCAGTCCTGATATTAGTGAATGAATCGAGAGGCTGTGGTGCCTGCTTCAGCTGCTTTCTTTTACATTTATCTTCATGTGCCTGGAGCAACTGACTAACACTGAGGAGCAGATACCCTCAAAGAGATCAATGCTAGGGTGTTGCTACTTGCACCTGAAACATAAACCTGCTGCTTCAGTGCGCAAGGTTAGGACGCTGAAGAAAGGGCAGGACACTATATTTTTAAAAAATTTCCCAAAAGGGAAGAGCTGAGGGAGTTGGGCTAATTAAGTAGTTCTTTCAATGAGCTGGCACAGATACAATGAGCCAAATGGGCTTGTTATTTGCTGCACGATTCTATGTTAGTACTCTAGAACTCTGTCAGGCCAGGCTTCAGCCAGCCCTTACACCACATTCTTCACTTGTTGGTTAGAGTTATTCACAAGTCATATTACTTAAACTTACACCTCAGTCTGCATTGGTACCAAGCACTTGGAAAGATGTGGGGGGGTGGGGATGGATTTTGCAGAATGGCTGCAATAAACATCTTACCTCTGCCTGCGTGGAAACTCAACTTCACTGTCCACTTCTCCCTCCTCTTCTTCAGAGGAGTCGTCTCCATTCTGGTGGTCAACAGAAAACAATGTAATTCTGTGTCTCATACATCAATGACACCAAGCTTACTTCGGTTACGTCAGCTAAGACTCTCAAACCGACAACCATATTTGCTAAATAATCTTAAGCGTGCAAAAGTTCACTGTCGTAAACAATTTAGGATTGCCACTCAAACTCTCAGTGTGGTGCATTTGTGTACTTCAGGTTACATAAAGACAAAGGGGCCTGATTTTTGTTGACAGCAAGAACATGTACACACATTGCATCTATTTCAACTCAACAAAATAGGTGACAGCGATAAAAGGTACTGCAGATGCTGGAGAATCCGAGATAACAAGCATGGGGCTGGATGAACACAGCAGGTCAAGCAGCATCATAGGAGCAGGAAAACTTGACGTTTCGGGCCTAAACCCTTCATCAGAAATGGGGGAGGGGAAGAGGGTTCTGAAATAAATAGGGAGAGAGGGGGAGGCGGATAGAGGATGGATAGAGGAGAGGATAGGTGGAGAGGAGGCAGACAAGCCTCCAACCTCATCGTTCCCCAACCCCGCACCGCCCGCTTCTATCTCCTCCCCAAAATCCACAAACCTGAATGCCCTGGTCGACCCATTGTCTCCGCCTGCTCCTGCCCCACCGAACTCATCTCCACCTACCTAGACTCCATTTTCACCCCCTTGGTCCAGGAACTCCCTACCTACGTCCGTGACACCACCCACGCCCTCCACCTCCTCCAGAACTTCCAATTCCCAGGTCCCCAACACCTCATTTTTACTATGGACGTCCAGTCCCTATATACCTGTATTCCCCATGCCGATGGCCTAAAGGCACTCCGCTTCTTCCTGTCCCGCAGAACGGACCAATCCCCCTCCACCGACACCCTCATCCGCCTAGCCGAACTCGTCCTCACCCTCAACAACTTTTCTTTCAATTCCTC
>JAHRHZ010000144.1:131686-158454 GCA_024137785.1 Ginglymostoma cirratum | reverse complement strand
ATATTCAGCCTGGGAACCCTGCAGCCCAATGGCATCAATGTGGATTTCACAAGCTTCAAAATCTCCCCTCCCCCAACCGCATCCCAAAACCAGCCCAGCTCATCTCCACCTCCCTAACCTGTTTTTCCTCTCACCTCAAGCCACACCCCCATCTCCTATCTACTAACATCATCCCGCCCCCTTGACCTGTCCGTCCTCCCTGGACTGACCTATCTCCTCCCTACCCCCCTACCTACACTCACCTTTACTGGCTCCATCCCCGCCTCTTCGACTTGTCTGCCTCCTCTCCACCTATCCTCTCCTCTATCCATCCTCTATCCGCCTCCCCCTCTCTCCCTATTTATTTCAGAACCCTCTTCCCCTCCCCCATTTCTGATGAAGGGTTTAGGCCCGAAACGTCAAGTTTTCCTGCTCCTATGATGCTGCTTGACCTGCTGTGTTCATCCAGCCCCATGCTTGTTATCTAAAATAGGTGACAGCCATTGGTTGGTTATTTTCTCAGGAAAATGCCTGACCAGTCAGAGTCAACCTGCCTGGTTTAAAATTCAAACAAAATTTGGCAGTCTATTGTCACTGTTAACTGATTCATTCTTCATGGCAATGCTTCTACCAACCACAGTCCACTTGCCAGTCATCGCTGCCACCTCATACAGAATAAATGTTGGTTTTCCCCTTACGTCGGTACTCTTGTGAACCACCCTGATGAGTGCAAGACAGAAAACTTCAACAAAAGATGTCTCTTTTTAAGCCACATGCAATAGAATTGTTATCCTGTATAATATAAAACTGTTCTTCACAAACAGGGACATAGTTTGGACAGCCTCAGTCCAGTTTGCAATTACAACAGATCCCACAGGTTAGAACAGGCAGTGTTGTAAAGTTATGACCAAGTGACAGCGTGACAGGTACTTTACGTTGTGTCTGTCCAGTTCTAGTCAGCTGCTGCTTAATCCCACTTCGGTGCCTTTGCTGGCTCGAGATATGACCGTTCCGATGGATTACTGGCTGACCTCCAATTTTCCATAAAGTGAACTCTGCTGCTTGTGTGAAGTCCTGTTTTCTGTCACTCCTGTGCTGCACATTGCTAAGAACCCCTGTCTGTCAATGTCTCAGTTAAAATTCACATTCTTCAATTCATCTCTCTTGAATAGTCCCACAGTTAAGCAACCAAGCCAACAGCTGCCCGGGTCCTAAGCTCTGAAATTCTTTCCCCAAGTGTCCCCACTTCTACCCTACTGTAGAATGCTTCTCAAACCAAACTCAAATGAAATACAACTGAAACCTCCCTCTCAGGGACTCTGTCAGATTTTATTTGATAATGTTAGTCTGAGAAGTTGCAGAAACAGAAACCATGGGCATCAGTGCAACTGCTGGCCTGGGCTCCCCGCCCCGAACACAGTGGCCTGAGCAGTGACCTCTGCCCCTGACACTAGCACAATGGCCCTGGCAGCCCCTCCCCGACCCCAACACAGTAAACTCTGCTCCCTAACCCAGGCACAGTGGCCCCAACCCCCTGATCTGAGCACAGTGGGCACTACCCTCTGACCCAAGCACAGGTTGCCCCTCATGCCCCAGACCCCGATTGGCCCCTAACATCCCCCCACCCCTGTCCCAGACCCTGCTGTGATTGGATACGTTGTATGTCAAAGTATGGAACATAATTGCAAGTTCGTGTTGGCTTCCTATCTAATTCAGACAGGACGTGTTTGATCTTGTGAGACCACAAGAGAAGCAGGCCATTCAGCCCATCAAGCCTGCTCGATCATTCAATGAGATCATGGCTGATCTGATCACCCTCAACTCCACTTTCTTGCTTTTTCCCCATAACCTCAATTCCCTTACTGCTTAAATATATTCAAGGGTGCGATAGATTTTTAATGACCCAGCCTTGACATCCCTCTGTGGTAAAGAATTCCACAGATTCATTATCTTCTGACAGAAGAAATTCCTCCTCATATCTGTCTTAAATAGGGGGCCCTTTTACACTGAGATGCCGCCTCTGGTCCCAGACTCTCTTACATCCAATAATACAGAGGCTGGGGCCTTTCCTTCTTATACTGACCTCTCCCCAGCCCGAGCTGCTGCACAATCACCTTCCCCTCCTGTTCAAACAGGACTCACTTTCACTGTGGAGAACTCCTTTCAGCCTCACTATCCACTTCCAGGTTTACAGCCCCAACAGACAGCTACAGAAAGAGTGAGAGAGAGACAGACAGAGAGAGAGAAAGAGAGAGAGAGAGAGAGACAGAGAAACAGAGAGCAAGTAAGAGGAGTCAGATGGCGGGGGGAAGAGAGCGTGAGATGGATCTTCACTCAAGGAATCACTCACTACTTTCTGAATGAGTTATGTCACATTAATGGGTAATAATGATTGCTTAAAGTCCTAACTTTGTTAAGCCAATCATATTGAACTTTTAACAAGAACATTCCATGCAGATCCCTCCATGAGCAAGTTTCTAGTCTGTCTGGTGTACTCCAGGAAGTTTCCATTTAATTCTAAATTAGCTGATGTTAGCCGTTGCAGCAGTTAACTCTTTCTCTCTTTGCTGCATACTACCTACCTGTCTCTCTCATGTTCTAACACTGTAACTGTCTATCCCTCTACATTAAATATCTTATCTAAATACAAGTTGCATCCTAGTTACCATCAGTTCTGAGGAAGGGTCACCAGACCCAAAACGTTAACTCTGTCTTTTCCTTCACAGATGCTGCCAGACCCACTGAGCTTTTCCAGCAACTTTGTTTTTGTTCCTGATTTACAGCATCCGCAGTTCTTTCGGTTTTTATTAAGATGGCTGTGGTTGTTGGAGGTCAGCCATCTCAGCTCCAGCAGAGTGCTGGAGTTTGTTAGGGTAGTGTCCTAGGCTCAACCATCTTCAGCATTGACCTTTCCTCCAACATAAGGTCAGAAGTGGGATAGTCGCTGATGACTGCACAAGGCTCAGCACCGTTCATGACTCCTCAGATTACAAAGCAGTCCATGTTCAAATTCAACAAGATATGGACGATATCCAGGATTGGGCTGACAAGTGGCAAGTAACATTCGCTCCACCATCTCCAATAAGATACAACCTAACCCCTGACCCTTAACATTTAATAGTGGGGGAATTCAGTGATGATAACACTATCAACATCCTGGGACTTACAAGAACAGGTCAGAGGCTCAGAATACTGCAGGAAGTACTCACCTCCTGACTCCCCAAAGCCTGTCTACCATCTACAAGGCACAAAGTCAGGAGTGTGATGAAATACTCCCCAGTTGTCTGGATGAATGCAGTCCCAGCACAAGAAGCATGACACTGTCCCGAATAATGCAGCCTGCTTGACTGGCACCACGTTAACAAACATCCAATCCCTCTGCCACTGACGCTCAATAGCATCAGAATGTACTATCTACAAGATGCACTGCAAACATTCAAAGATCTTTAGACACAACTTCCAAACCCATGACCACTACTGTCTAAAAGGACAAAGGCAGGAGGTGAGTTACAGATAGGAGTACAGTCAAGGGGTTCAGTGTGGTTTACATAGAGAATAACAAATACCCAGGAATGAATGACGCATGGGAATCTACTCGAGGGACAGATGAGCCAAGGGGCTGAGGAGTGGCAGATGGAATTTAATTGAGATAAATGTGAGGAGCTAAATGTTGCCGAATCAAGGGACCTAGGGCTGCAGGTGTATTGTTCCTTGAAAGTGAAGTCATAGGTCGACAGAGTGGTGAAGAAGGCACTAGGCACGCTTGCCTTCACTGGTCAGTGCATTGGGCATAGCAGTTGGGATGTCATGTTGTGGCTGTGCAGGACATTGGTGAGACCGATTTTGGCATACTGCATTCGATTCTGGTCGCCCTACTATAGGAAAATGTTGTGAAACTTGAAAGGGTTCAGAGTAGATTTACAAGGATGTTGCCAAGATTGATGGATTGGAGGGTTTGAGCTATAGGGAGAGGCTGAAAAGGCAGAGGCTTTTTTCTCCTGGCTTGTTGGAGGCTGAGGGGGGAGCTTATAGAGACTTATAAAATCATGAAGGGCATGGATAGAGTGAATAGCCATGGTCTTTTTATCCCCCAGGGTTGGGGAATCAAAAACTAGAGGGCATAGATTTAAAATGAGGGGAAAGATTTAAAAGGGACTTGAAGGGCAACTTTTTCAGTGTTGTGCATGTACGGAACAAGCTGCCAGAAGTAGTAGAGGAGGCCAGTACAATTACAACATTTAAAAGGCATCTGAGTGGTTACATGAATAGGAAGGGTTTAGAGGGATATTGGCTGTGTCCTCATGCTGGTCCTTGGAAAGAGCAGTACCACTGGTCCCACTTATCTGCTCTCTCCATTATCTCAAAAATACTTCCATTTCAAATAATATCCACGTGGTTTGAAAATCATAAAGTCTGCTTCCTTCAAGATTTCAAGAAAAGTTAGAGATGATAAAATCTTCTCATCTGCCTCTGGTTTTCTAGCTCCTTCCCTTCAATATGTGTGCTCCAGCTATTTAGCTTCTTGCTACAGGGGAACATTTTTTCCTGATTTACTCCTGTTGTTGTGACTATAAGCATCTCTAATAACCTGCACTGTTCCAGTGAGAACATGCCCAGTCTCTCCATATTCACTGAACTCCATCATCTCTGCTGCTTTTTTGGCCAATCACCTCTGAGGAACATCAAGGGTTTAGGGAGGGCCCAAAGTGTGGTGCTCAGAATACTCCAGTTAGGAGTATTTACTCCCTAATCAATGGTTTCTAAAGTTTCAGCAATACTTGCTATTTTTTGTACTCTAAGGCTTTGATTATAGGCGAAGGATTCTGTACCTTTCAACAGTCTTTCCACTCACTTCCAAATTGCTTCATCTCATGCTTCTAAAATGAATCCATTTACACCTCTCTACCTGTCACGTCCCTGACCGGATGCAAAAATAAAGTGTTCCCTGCAGCCTGCGACTGTCCTTCTCAACAAGAACTGCATTTCCAAGTTTCACATCACCTGCAAACCATGAAATTGACACCCTGGATACCCAAGGCACCCGTTTCTATCTCCTACCCCAAGATCTATAAACCCGACTAACCCAGTCAACACATTGTCTCTGCCTGCTCCTACCCCACCGAGCTCATCTCCTAACTCGACTCAGTTCTTTCCCCTTTGGTCCAGAAACTCCCCACCTAAGTTCGGGACACAAGCCACACCCTCCAATTTTTCCAAAACTTTCAATTCCCTGGTGCCCTACACAATGATGGCCTAAAAGCCCTCCGCTTATTTCTCTCCTGTAGGCCCACCCAGTTCCCCTTCACTGACATACTTATTCACTTGATCAAACTGGTCCTCACCGTCAACTATTTTTCCTTTGACTCCTCCCACTTCCTACAAACAAAAAGGGGTGGATACGGGCACCTGCATGCGCCCCCCCCCCAGGTATGCCTGCTTCTTTGTAGGATTCGTGGAACAGTCCCTCTTCAACAACTACACTGATAATATCCCCCACCTCTTTCTCTGCTACATTGATGACTAATGGTGCTGCCTCATGATCCCGCGAGAAGCTCGAACAGTTCATCAACTTCATTAACACCTTCCACTGCGCCCTCAAATTCACGTGGAACATTTCTGACACCTCCCTCCCCTTCCTGGAGCTCTCTGTCTCCATCTCCGGTAACCAAAGCACCACCGACATCCATTTCAAATCCACTGACTCCCACAATTACCTTGACTCCTGCAAGACTTCTATTCCATACTCTCAATTCCTCAGCCACATCTGCCTCTGGGATGAGGCATTCTACTCTAGGGCTTCCCAGATGTCCTCCTATTTCATAGACCTTAGTTTTCCCTTCTGCTATTAAGGGATGTCCCCATTTCCCATGCTTCTGCCCTCAGACCCTCTCCCCCGCCAACAAGGATACAGTCCCCTTGGTCCTCATATACCACCCCACCAACCTCATCACCCTCTGACATTTCTACCACCTACAATCAGACCCCACCATTGAAAAGATAATTCCCTACCCACCCTGTCCACTTTCCGCAGAGAACATTCACACGGCGACTCCCTCGTCAGCTCCACACTCCCCACCAACCCCGGTACCTTTTCCTGAACCACTGGAGGTGCTACACCTGCCCCTACACCTCCCCTTTCACTTCCATCCAAGGTACCAAACACTCCTTCCAAATTCGGCAGAGATTTACCTGCACTTCATCTAACCTCATCTACTGTATCCATTGCTCCCTAGGAGGTCTCCTCTATAGCGGGGAGACCAAACGCAGACTCAGGAACCGGTCTGCAGAGCATCTGCACTCTGCACGCACCAACTAGCCCGATCTACCGGTTGCCATCCACTTTAACTCCCCTGGTGACATGTCTATCCTTGGCCTCCTCCACTGTCAGAGTGAGGCCAAACATAAACTGGAAGAACACCACCTCATATTTCACCTCGGGAGCTTACAGCCCAATGGCCTGAATATTGGCTTCACCAGCTTCAAAATCTCTCCTCCCCCAACTTCTCCATCATCTTACTCACCTACCCGCTCCACCCTTCCCACTGACCAAGCACAATAACCCCCTACTTGCATCCACTTATCTCCATCTCAGGGTTGTATCCACATTGCTGCAATCAGACATGTTGTTTTGTCACATCGTGTGCATGTCAAACAGGAGCTGTAGTATGGTCAGTATCTTCAGTTCCTAGAATTGCTCATTTTACTGTCTTATACCTTCTAAAAAGCACAGGTAATGGCAGGTTAACTCCTTCACCTGGGGTGTGAATCCTGGTGCACGTGGGAACAGTAAGCTAGTTCTCTTATCTTGGACAAATGTTGTTGAGGATGCATGATATACAACACCAACCTAATAGTGACCCACACCCCATCTCTCCTTCCCAGGAGGTGCTGGAGGGGAATTGCCCTGATACTTACATGACAAAGTCTACTCCTTTTACGTTCATGCCCAGGCATTCCTGGAGAAGGAGCACATGGTCTGCATTAACGCTCTCCATGTCTTAAGAGGTGGGCACAGGGGGAATACGGTGCTTTATTTTCTCCTCCAAATGCATTTGATTTTGTACCTTCCTGCTCTCCCTAATCTCCCACCCTTCACCTTTGATGGTTTGCATTACCCATTTGTTTGTAAATACTCAATTTGGTGTTTTTTAAAAAAAAACTGGTGGC
This sequence comes from Ginglymostoma cirratum, assembly GCA_024137785.1. Classification (NCBI taxonomy): domain Eukaryota; kingdom Metazoa; phylum Chordata; class Chondrichthyes; order Orectolobiformes; family Ginglymostomatidae; genus Ginglymostoma; species Ginglymostoma cirratum. Next base: position 151,308 of record JAHRHZ010000144.1, on the reverse strand, counting down.
AGTTACTCATTAAAATAAAAACAAAGCAAGTTGGACTGGCTGCCGACTTACCTCCTTTCTGAGGGCTCCCATCTTGCGAGGTAGTGTGGGTGGGGTGAGTTGCTGAGGGGTACCCAAGGAAGACCCTGTTTTGCAGCCGTGCTTCGCCTCCGTGGGCCCGCCGCTCTCCTGAAGTCTGCCACTCACTTGCTGGGCCTCGGCAGGCTGGGCCAGCGACGGAGGGAGGCCCGGGCCGCCCGCCGGGCCCACCTCGCACCTGCCGGGCGCTCTCCGCACTCTTGTCTCGACCTTAGGCCCCCGGCAGGCCTGGCAGGCGGCGCCCTGGCCGGCGGTGCCGCCCGAGCCCCTCCGGCAGCTCGTGGCCAGCGTGGTGGGGATGAGGTCGGGGCTGGAGCCGGCCACCTTGCAGGGCTGGCAGTCGGTGTGAGGGCTTCTCAGCGCCGCCGCCGGGCCAAAGTACTTGAGGTTGTGGGCGCAGTTGGCAGCGTCGCCCAGCCTCTGTAGGGCGCACTCCTCCGGGGCCGGGGCCGGAGCCAGAGCTGTCGTGGCCCCCCGCGGGAGCCCCCCCGCGAACTCGTGGTGGCTGCCTTTGCTGTTGCCGCGCCGGTGCCTGGGTTTGGCGCGGTACCTCGCCTTCCCCGGCGGTGTGGACATCTTGGGGCTGCCCGAGACGGGCGAGTGCGACGGGCCGACAACCTCCGCGCTGGGCACAATGCCGTCCGACTTCAGCAGGTCAGGCCTGTGGGAGACACAGAGGAAAGCAGCAGCGCGTTAAAACAGGCAGCGATCGACATCGACCGGTACTCCATCACTGCAAGGAGAGACTCTTCTCTCTTCCACCCACCAACCAACCAAACATACACAAACAGTCAAACATACCGTAGGCTAGTTACCACCTCTGGATATTAAACGCAGGGACTTAGATATGGGAACAAAAAAAGCTTAGAAACAAAACACTAAATTGAAATGGACATCAGAGGCAGAGTGGAGGCATTTGTTTTTGTAAATGCACCCAAAGCAGATAACCCGTGTCTACGCATTTGGTGTTGTTGGAAATATGCCAAAAGATCACGAAGAGGTGAAGGCTGCAGGCGATTGCGGTCACATGGTGAGGTGCATGGCTGGGCGGATGGGTGAGGGTGGGGGGGATGTGAGGGTAGTGTGCATCATATTTGCATGTGGGGACTGCGAGCCACCGCCGTTAGCCCAGACAATCCCACTGTGTGCAAGAGGGGGAGCTGCCACTCCAGGTCCACCCGAGGATGTGGACGTACTGTGATAGTAGGGTCAAGAACATCGCTGAGTCGATTGTTCCCTCTCCCATCCACGCACACCCCCCTCCCCCCCGCCTCGTGTCACCGATGGACTCCCCAAACTGTCAATGATGGGCTCCCGTCTCGTGACAGTGATGAGAACGCGAGTGTTGACAACTAACAAATTCTGCCTTCCCTCAGTGATGGTGACTCGTTGGGAGCAGAGCATACAGCTCTGCCTTTGGGTAAGTAACTACATGGTCCATCCACCCACAGGGAAATTGGCAAGGTTTAAAGTGCAGCTGAAGACCCCGCCTTCCACTATTTCCTTTGTATCCAATGACGGAGTTTCCCATCTTCTTATCTCTGGGTGCTGAGCCTAGTGGATTACATCACATCCCCTCTGTTTTCTGACTGCACTGAGGGTTGTTGTTATGTCTGCCACCAGGTTGTGAGCCGATACCTACCGCTTGCCTTGGGCTCCAGGTTTGTGGCTTGAGGCTTTCTTTTTGATCAGTTTCTCGACAGCGTTGGTGCGAATGATCGGCCTGACCAGGTGTCGCTTGTATGACCCAGGGTATTTCTTCTCCACGGCTTGTTCACGCCTGCAACACAACAAAAACTGCTTAGGCCTCTGGGAAGGGGAGAGGAGGTAGATCTTTACAAGGCCGTGCTCAGTGTTGTTGGGTAAAGGCCCGTGCTCTGCTCTGTAGGTGAGAGAGTTCACTGCTGGGTTCACAGGATGGGAAAGGGAAGTAGCTCCAGCAGCAGTGGAGACCCTTCAATTAACAATAGCATGCCCCCTGGGCCTGGCCTGGCCAGGCCATAAAACGTAGGAGCAGAAGTAGGCTGTTCAGCCCTTCCAGAAATCTGCCATACAATGAGATGAATGGTTGATGTGATAATCCTCAACTCCCCGTAATCCTTGATTCCCTTACTGATTACAAATCTGTCCATTTCAGCTTTGAATATACTTAATGACCCAGCCTCAACAGCCCTCTGTGGTAGAGAACGCCATAGATTTATTATCCTCCAAAACAGGAAAACAAAAATTGTCCTCTTCTGTTTCTTAAATGTGTGATCCTTTGTTCTAAGATGATGCCCTCTGGTCCTAGAATCTCCCACAAGAGGAAGCAACCTTTCTGCATCTACCCTGTCAAATCCTCTTAAGAATCTTGTATTTTTCATTAAGGACATCTTTCATTCATCTATATTCCAATGAATACAGGCCCAATCTACTCAACCTGTCATGATAAGAGAACCAGAGATGACAAGGTGTAGAGCTGGATGAACACAGCAGGCCAAGCAGCATCATAGGAGCAGGAAAGCTGATGTTTCTGGCCTAAACCCTTCTTCAGAAATGGGGGAGGGGGAAGGAGGTTAGGGTTAGGGTTAGGGCAATGCACCCCCTCCCCCTGGAACTTCTTTAACCGTGACCCTAACCCTCCCTCTACTGACTCCTTCTCTCACCTCCAACACACCCCCTCCTCCTGGACACCACCCCAAGGCCTCCTACCCTCCCTCAAGCTCTTCATCTCCAACTGCCGTCGTGACATCAATCGCCTCAACGTCTCCTCCCCTCTCACCCACTCCAACCTCTCCCCCACAGAACGTGCAGCCCTCCGCTCCCTCCCCTCCAATCCCAACCTCACCATAAAACCCGCTGACAAGGGAGGCACAGTTGTAGTATGGCGCACTGACCTCTACACTGCCGAGGCCAGACGCCAACTCTCCAACACCTCCTCCTACCGCCCCCTTGATCATGACCCCACCCCCGAACACCAAACCATCCACAACCTCATCACTTCAGGTGGCCTCCCGCCCACAGTCTCCAATCTCATTGTTCCCCAACCCCGTACCGCCCGCTTCTATCTCCTTCCCAAAGTCCACAAACCTGACTGCCCTGGTTGACCCATTGTCTCCGCCTGCTCCTGCCCCACCGAATTTATCTCCACCTATCTGGACTTCATTTTCTCCCCCTGAGTCCAGGAACTCCCTACCTACATCTGTGACACCACCCACGCCCTCCACCTTCTCCAGAACTTCTAATTCCCCGGTCTCCAACACCTCATCTTTACCATGGACGCCCAGTCCCTGTACACCTGCATTCCCCATACAGAGGGCCTAGAGGCCCTTCACTTCTTCCTGTCCTGCAGGCCCGACCAGTCCCCCTCCACTGACACCCTCATCCGCTTAGCCGAACTCGTCCTCACCCTCAACAACTTTTCTTTCAATTCCTCCCACTTCCTACAGACAAAGGGGGTTGCCATGGGTACCCGCATGGGCCCAAGCTATGCCTGCCTCTTTGTAGGTTACGTGGAACAATCCCTCTTCCGTACCTACACTGGCCCTAAACCCCAGCTCTTCCTCTGTTACATTGATGACTGTATCGGTGCCGCCTCGTGCTCCCACGAGGAACTCGGACAGTTCATCCACTTTACCAACACCTTCCACCCCAACCTTATGTTCACCTGGACCATCTCTAATACCTCTCTCTCCTTCCTGGACCTCTCTTTCTCCATCTCCGGCAACCACCTAGAAACCAATATCCATTTCAAGCCCACCGACTCCCACAGCTACCTAGAATACACCTCCTCCCACCCACCCTCCTGCAAAAATGCCATCCCCTATTCCCAATTCCTTTGCCTCCGCTCCATCTGCTCCCAGAATGAGGCATTCCACTCCCGTACATCTCAAATGTCCTCGTTTTTCAAGGACCGCAACTTTCCCCTCTCAGTAGTCGAGAACGCCCTCAACCGTGTCTCCTGCATTTCCCGCAACTCATCCCTCACAGCCACTCCCCGCGATAAAAAAAACAAAAACAGAATCCCCCTCATCCTCATGTACCACCCCACCAACCTCCGGATCCAACGCATCATTCTCCGATACTTCCACCATCTGCAATCAGACCCCACCACCAAAGACATTTTTCCCTCCCCACCCTTATCCGCCTTCCGGAGGGACAACTCTCTCCGTGACTCCCTTGTCCGCTCCACACTCCCCTCCAGCCCCACCACACCTGGCACTTTTCCCTGCAACCGCAGAAGTGCTACACCTGCCCCTACACCTCCCCCCTCACCCCCAGCCCAGGCCCCAAGAAGACTTTCCACATCAAGCAGATGTTCACCTCCATATCTGCTAATGAGGTATACTGCATCCGCTGTTCCCGTTGTGGCCTCCTCTACATCGGGGAAACCAAGCGGAGGCTTGGGGACCGCTTTGCAGAACACCTACGCTCGGTTCGCACTAAACAACTGCACCTCCCAGTCGCGAACCATTTCAACTCCCCCTCCCATTCCGCAGACGACATGTCCATCCTGGGCCTCCTGCAGTGCCACAACGATGCTACCCGAAGGTTGCAGGAACAGCAAATCATATTCCGCTTGGGAACCCTGCAGCCTAATGGTATCTATGTGGACTTCACAAGCTTCAAAATCTCCTCTCCCCCTACCGCATCCCAAAACCAGCCCAGCTCATCCCCGCCTCCCTAACCTGTCCTTACACCTATCCCCTCCTCCCACCTCAAGTCCCACCCCCATCTCCTACCTACTAACCTCATCCCGCCCCCTTGACCTGTCCATCCTCCCTGGACTGACCTATCTCCTCCCTAACTCCCCACCTACACTCACCTTCACTGGCTCCATCCCCACCACTTTGACCGGTCTGTGTCCTCTCCACCTATCTTCTCCTCTATTCATCTTCTATCTGCCTCCCCCTCTCTCCCTATTTATTTCAGAACCTCCTTCCCCTCCCCCATTTCTGAAGAAGGGTCTAGGCCCGAAACGTCAGCTTTCCTGCTCCTATGATGCTGCTTGGCCCGCTGTGTTCATCCAGCTCTACACCTTGTTATCTCAGATTCTCCAGCATCTGCAGTTCCTACTATCTCTGAAATGATAAGAGAACCACTTCTCTGGACTGCTCCAATGCCAGTATATCTTTCCTTAGATAAGGCAGCTATGGTCTGACTAATACTTTATATAGTTTTAGCAAAACCTCCCTACTTTTATACTTCATTCCCTTTGAAATAAAGGCCAACACTCCAATTGCCTTCCCTATTAGCCACAGAACCTGGATGCTAGCTTTGTGTGACTCATGCACAAGGACTCCCAAGTCTGTCTGGTCCACAGCTTTTGGCAATCTTTTTCCATTTAAATAATATTCAGCTCTTCTATTCTTGCCAAAGTGCATAACCTCACAGTTGGGGTTTTCATGACTCTTGATGAAACGATCATGAAAGTGAGGACTGGTCCAGAGTCAGAAGTGACACAGTGGTCTGGATCTTGCAGCCTGGGTCACTTGGACATTAAGAGATGGGTGACACACCACGTTCATTGTCTGCACAGGGAGAGAAAATTGGAGCATGTTCTGGTCATGAAGAGAAGTTTTGCTATATGCCATGTAATTCTGCATGGTAGAGACCACTGGAGACCATCTAGAACAGGTTTCTACAGAAACAGATAGACCCACACTACCTCCCTTCTCACAGGTAGACAGGGGTTCACAATAAATTCTGGCCTTGCTGATGATACTCCTGTTTCAAGGAGGAAGAAAATGTATTGAGTATTGCTGGAAAAAAGGTCCATTTAGTCAAAGTTTTTCAGCTTGCACAGATCAGGATTTGGGTCAGAAATAGAAGGAGGGTAAGATGCATGGACACTCAATCAGACAAGTAAAATAAAAATCTCAGGATGAAGGAAATGCCGAAGTCAAACTAAAACATCTGCACAAACAGAAGACAGACATTGGGACAGCTTGGATAATTGATTTACACGGAAAAATCAGAAAGCGGTAACAATAATGAACTATGTGTGCAGTTAGGTTGAGATCAGTAATAGAATACTATCCAAATCAGGAGTGATTAAAAAGAGAAAAAGGAGAGGTGGTGGGATTACTGAGGAACAACGTCACAGCCAAAACAAAATATAATTTAAGCGGAAGGATAGGTCCAGACAAGTCCCACCTACAGCTCAGCTGAACTATAACTAATAGTGAATGATATTGCTGCCTGTTACTGTAACGTTAATGCTGCAGTAATCAGAAATAAATGTAGATAGATTGAAGAGCTGGAGGGGTTTACAGAGACAGAGAGGTTTGAAGCCATGTAACAAATCAATAGAAGCACTCAAACTTGGATTCAAGACTGTTCCAACACACTATGTCCAGCATGAGTGAGGTGCTGCTTTCTGGCCCCACTCATTATCTATCCGATTATAGTCTGAGTACCTCTAGCAATCGCATCTCTTCAAACCCCACCTTTGGAGGAGCCCCTCCGCACGTACCCCCAAGATTTGTCCTGTGCCCCCTCCTCTCTCTTGCTTTCACACTCTGCAGAAAAGCCATCAGCCAGCTTCCAGGTGAATGTCAACGACACCTAGCTCTCTCCCACTGGCACCTCTCCCTTGCCCTTCACAACCAATATCCACCCAGCTCAGGGACGATCATTCGAATGCAGTTGGAGCAGGCTAAGGTGCAGGCAGCAACTTAGGATGGGTTCATATATCTGAACTAATATTTCAGAAAATACAAGTACAAATCCCATTCTGGCAGCCTGAAAATTTCAACTGAGTTCAAAAGCAAAGTCACAAATTAAAAATCTACAGTCAGTAAGGGAGACCGTAAAGCTATTGGGTGTAAAATCCTAGATGACTTGTTAATGTACAATGAGGAAGAATGTTTCCTGTGTCTACTTGGTACATTCAGCTCCAAGTGCAGAGAAAAATGATAAAATCCCTTCAATTTGCAAACTAATCTTCAGGACTCTGTTTCAATTCTGAAGGAGTCCTACCAGACTCAAAACATCAATTCTGGTTTCTCCCTCACCACAAATGCTACCAGACTCGCCGAGTTTCTTCAGCACTTTCCGTTTTTATTCTGACCTCCAGCATCTGCAGTTTCCGTATATTATTACCATTAAATCTCAACTGCACTAACAGTGGCTTTGCAGGACATTCAGCTGCATCAAACTGGGGACTGAACCAGAACCAGGACCTGTCCCCTCTCATTTCAGAAGCAGTTTTCACTCAGTCTTACACAATTTCAGATTGCAACAGTGGCTTTTATACATACTGTATGAGTTCCTTCTCCCTGATCTCCAGTTGCAACATGATTGCACTCAGTTCCATGTAGAGGTTGTTTGCTCGTTCCAGCTTCTTCTCGTAGTGTTCTCTGATGTCTAAGGCATGCCTGGAACAAGAGACACAGGCACTGGGACTGAATAGCTTCCTCCAAGAGGTCAAGAGCCACACTGGAGCCTTAACGATGAGTTTCTAACACTACTGCCAAATCTCTCTGAGAAATGAGGGTTAAAATTGTAACACTGGCAAACAAACAAACACCTAGGTTTCCCATCACTTAGAATCTCCATGTCTATTCCTGCCCCTCACAACATGGTGTTTGTGGTCAGGGTCACAGTTTGTTTCTCTCTGTGTGTGTGTGTGTGTGTGTGTGTGTGTGTGTGTGTGTGTCTGTCTGTCTGTCTGTCTGTCTGTTTGGGTGAATATTTGTGTGTGCGCATATGAGGCAAGGGGGCAGCGCCTTGAATGAAGTTTGCCAACTCAATTGGAGGTTTCACCAACCATCACTACTACCCCAATAACCCCCCACCCTACCCTTTGCTTTCTAGTCAAGCAACTGCCTTTTCCCATCCCGGAAATTTCAAACAATAATCCATCAGTGAAACGTAACAAATAAAGCACACCACTTTCTTTGTGTGTCTTCTGAGTTTTGTCTTAGGTTTTGCGCTTTAGAGGGTGCCATCAGTCCTGTGGGCAGTTCTGCAGATCTGGTAACCCCTAGGTCTTGATGAGGTGAGAGGCTGTACCAGAAAACCAACTGCACTGGATGGTTACAGTAACAAGTGACAGAGCACTAGTTTTGTAAACCAGGGGTTGAGTGGGGTGGCACGATGGCTTAGTGGTTAGCACTGCTGCCTCACAGCGCTAGGGACCCGGGTTCGATTGCACCCTTGGGCAACTGTCTGTGTGGAGTTTGCACATTCTCCCTGTGTCTGCGTGGGTTTCCTCTGGGTTCTCCGGACTCCTCCTGCAGTCCAAGGATATGCAGGCTAGGTGGATTGGCCATGCTAAATTGCCCATAGTGTTCAGGGATGAGTAGATTGGGGGGGTGGGGTATAGCGGGATGGGTTCTGGGTGGGATGCTCTGAGGGTTGGTGTGGACTTGTTGGGCCAAAGGACCTGTTTCCACACTGTAGGGATTCTATGATCAAGGTTGCAAAGTTCAAAAGTGGGTGAGTGGGTTATATGGTGACTGACTAGAACTAACACCAAATAGGAGGAAAGATGCTGGGCCTCCTAACACTGTCAAGCCAGTGATTAAAGTTACAGGGGATGGTACTACATTATATGAGTCTAGAATCCCTAGTGTGGAAGCAAACCATTTCGCCCATTGAGACCACACCAAACTCCTGAACAGCACCCCACCCAGACCCTGCAACACTGCATTTCCCATGGCTAATTGACCGAGCCTGCTCATCACCAGATGATGGGCAATTTAGCACAGCCAATTCACCTTTGGACTGTGGAAAGAAACATGACCACCAGAGGAAACCCATGCAGACATGGAGAGAATGTGCAAACCCAAAAGTCACCCAAGGGTGGATTCAAACCTGGGTTCCTGGCACTGTGAGGCAGCAGTATTAATCACTGAGCCATTGTACCATCTGAGGTTTTGATTATGTCTTACCGCAACGATGTTGTATATGCAGAATGCCCAAAATGCTATTGAATCCAACAGGAAGATCACAAGTATGTCAATCAAATCATTACAGTCAGGCAACGAACATACCTTAGCTCCTCTCTCCTCCGTCTGATTAATTCTTCATCTAACCGATGGATGCATGTCCCTTCACTCTTTATTTTTTCAAAGTGCTTCTTCACTTCTTCCCTCCACTCAGCCTGCAAATCAAATGTGCCCTTTATTTACAAGGGGGGCTCTCACGGTATGAAACCCACGACTGTAGTTTAGCAACAAAAGACTCACAATGAAACAGTATTCTTCTCCGATCTCTGCTACCCCACCCAAGATGGCCACTCTTCACATGCGATTGGAGGTCTGGGATTGTTGGTGGGCTATTCAATTGGACAAACATCATGAATGAACAGAAATGAATCCTCAACTTCCATAGGGTGAGGGTCACTGGGAAGGCACCCAGATCAGGAACCCTGGCAAATATCCATTCCCACACACTGGAAGGACAAATACCGAGAGCAAGTGTCATGGTTCTGCAATGAGGTGTGTTCACCATGCACAGACTGGGAATTGAATTCAAGCCATCTTGGATGGCTTCACCCTCTGTGATGTCTATAGCCAGACATGACTGCATCATTTGAGGGCAACTGCCATGTCTCAGGTTTAACCAGTATTGACCATACTCCAATTGCTCTGTCCTACTCAGCAGGTTGCGCCATTCACTCACACTGTAACCAAATATACAGCCAAATACTGGTTAACTTTCATCTTAAATAGCCCACCTCAATGCCCGGTATTGGCTGTTTGAATAGAGTTACTGTGATTACCAATGGAAGTAGCACCAGGGGCTTAAACTCTGATCAAAGGTGACTCATGTTTATCTTCAAATACTTTGCACTTTCACCTTGACTCATTGACATTTTCTTCATGTCATCATTGCCTTTGACTCTGAAAGACAAAAAAACCTGTATCCCATGCAGCTTGGGGCTGCAAAAAATAGAAGTATGATTTCCAAAATTTACAACAGTTGCCCTTTTCCCCACTTCCCTTGCTGGTTTCCTTTTCTATGTGAGGTGTTCCCTCACTGCTAGGGGATGGCTCCAGGACAGCCTGATGGTACCCTATTCTAGTCACCAAGTTGGGAAGCTGGGAGCAGACTCTATGACTATGGAATGCAACGTGCTTACCTGAGATTTAAAATAGGTTTCCTGGGGGGTGCCCAGCACATCAGCAGATGCAATGTCCAGGTGGAGGAGAATCTGCCGGAATGATGGTCGGTTGCGAGGTTTACAGTGCCTGAAAGTAGACAGCAGCTCCTTCATCAACAGTACAGCCTCAGCCACCTCTGCCTGTAATCACTCACGTGTCTGCTGCCCTCTCTCTCTTTGTCTGCTGTACATGGACTGCGTTTCCCAAAGGTTCTGAATAACTCAAAACAACATTCGCCCTGCTGAAGTCATAACAAGCACAACCACACCACCTGCGCACCCCCCAACCTCAGATACTGAGGAATAGAGAGACACAGACAATCAGTATGTACAGGGTGGGGGAGAGAGAAGAACCAGACAGGCAGAAGGAAAGAGAAAGAGTGTACAGGGAGGGAGACAGACAGAGGGTGAGACAGAGGCAGCGAGAGAGACAAAGGGAAAGAGAGTGTGTACAAGGAGGGAGAGACAGACAGACACAGTGTTCAGGGAGGGAAAGACACAGTGAGACAGGGAGGGAGGGACACAGTGAGACGGACAGAGTGTATAAGGAAGGCAAGACATGGATAGTGGGACAGAGGTAGAGAATGAGAAAGAGAGAAATAGTGTGATACAGGGAGGGAATGGCAGACTGAGAAACAGACAGGAGAAAGAGAGTAAGTGATACATAAAGGGAGAGAGATACAGAAGGGGTTGAGGGCAGAGAGTGAGACAAACTCAGGAATGGGGAAAAGGAGAGAGAATGGTTCAGAGAGAGTGATCCAGAAAGAGAGGACAAAGACAGAAAGAGAGAGGGAGAGAGATAATTTTCCCATTAATAGAAACAAAAGGTAACAAGTAAAATGTGTTGGTGATTTATTAGCTTTATCATCAGACAAATTCAAAATCAGTTGGTGAGAAAGATAGAGACACAATACTTGCATTTAGAAAACATAGAGCAGCAAATCTTTGCACAGCCCCTCCAAAGACCAGACACTAAACCCTAAAATGCAAACCTAGGACAGGATATAAAAAACCTGACCAAAGGTGTACATTTTAACAAGGAAGGAATGAGGTTTGGGAAAGTTTCAAGAGGGAATTTCAGAGCTTCGGGCCTAGGAAGCAAAGTAAGTCAGAGAGACAGTGTAGGCTAGATGGAGGCATGAGAGCTGTAGGAATGGAGGAGGTTACAGAGATTGGCAAAGGCAAAGTTGATTGAGGCATTGGAAATGAAAGAGGAGAATACTGAAGCCAGGCTCCAGAGCTAGCATAGGTCAGGAAGTAGGTCAGGGACTGACGAGTAAGAGTGGATACAAGTTAGGATATAGGTAGGGTGGTTGATTGGAGACTGGTCTGGTGTGTTGCCTTGTCTCCGGAACAAAAGTTTTCAGTGCAGGAGTTTTAGCAGCAAATGAACAAAGGCAGGCGAGAAAACAGGAATGTTATACAAGCGCAATCTGAATTACATCTCATGGGGTCATGTGAATCCAGCTTGCAAATAATGACCAAGGTGATGGATGGGGACAGTGCATGGGCATAGTGATTGCGGTACTGATGTAGATAATTGCCTTGGCCATCTCAGTATTGTCTTGGAGGAAGTACTTGCTCTTCAAGATCTAACTTCATCCCAAACAAAGGGCTGTGGAGGGTTATGGGGTGCTGGCCGGGCAGAGCTAGGCGTCCCTGGGTGATGACAACCATGGGCAGTGTGTAGGTGAGAAACAGACAGGCACAAGGAGAGGGACTTGAAGATCACTTGATCCAGGCGGTGGTGGGGGTGGGGGTGGGGGTTCCAAAGATAGGAGCAATGGTGCCAGACAAGAGGCCATCACAGGATGCCCTCTGTGTCAGAACACAGCAGGTGAGAGTAGTTCAATGAAGGAGGCATGGGAGATAGGGAGAGCCAATCATATCCAAGACAGAGACAGTACAACAGAAAGAAGACAGAAGGGTGGGGTGGGGTGTTGGGGGTGGGGGGGAAGAACAGAGAGAGACAGGAGAGGGGGATAGACATGGAAAGAGAGCGGAGGGAGAGAGACAGAGTGACAGATGGAGATAGAACGATAGAGACAAAGAAAAAGGGGGATACAGAGTGACACAAAAAGAATGGGGGACAGAAGGATAAAGGCAGAAAGAACTGAGAAAGGGAAGGGATGGAAGAAGAGAGAGGGAGAGAGCGTGGAATGGGGTGGGGGAGAAAGAGAAGAACAGAAAGGAAAACATGACACGTTTGAAACGACCTCTGACAACACCAGAAGTCTTGGAGTATTTACAACTGTCTATGAGAAGATACTGGCTATTACACAGGGAAATATGACATCCAGTGTGCAAAGAGTAACTGGCAAGAATGGTTTGAATGGTGTCGCTCAAGGCACAAATACTGATCAGATCAACAGAGAGAACTCACTGTGCCTCTTGGGAATAGTGCTCAGGGAACCTTACACGACAGCACAGGGACAGCTTCATTCAAATACAGCAAACTGACAAAGCACTGCACTGGAGCATCAGATTAGGAAGAAGAGAGAGATAGAAAGACAAAGACACAGATTGTTTTGGCTTACTACTGTACTGTAGTGCCACATGTAGCCACTGTAGGGTAATGATATACAGCGACACTGCAGTGTGCCAGTCAGCTCCAAGTACCCCTCCTTACAAGCTTGTCTCCAGTGAGGGTGCATCTTGTCTCTGTTCAAACAGCGATAGCAGGCAGCATTTAATCCTCAGGATAACCTGGGACAGGTCCCACAATTAGATCTGTATCAATGTCCCCTAATCTTAGTTCACCCACACCCTGCATCACACAGGAGTCCAATCCACTCTTTGTGGGAAGAGACTATCTCACACAATATTCTGTGCTCCCCCAGTTCCTGAAGCTCTTGTATTCTCCCCATGCCACTCGGTTTCAGATGGGCAACTCTACCAGTCTTCCTCAACTCCAGCCTGTGCTGCACGATCTAGAGCCCCATCAAAACCCAGGAGCTGAGAAACACCTCTTACGCTCCTGTGGCGCTCTCTTTCTCTCCACCCACCCAGACTCCGTCCCCTTCTTACTCCAGCCCCAACCCATAGCTGTCTCTCTTTCTTTCTCCCCTGCTCTTTATTTCTCTCTGTCTCTCCCTCCATCTCAGGCTCTCTCTCTTTCTCCTCAACCTGGCCAAGTTGGTTTTCTTTTTTTCTCTCGCATTCTCTGTAGTATCTCTTTCTTTCCCTCACCCCACCATGGCTCGTTCTCCTTCCGTAACTTTGTCTCTCTCTCTCTCACTCCTTCTGCACCCCATCCTGGCCCCTCTCTGTCTCTCTCTCCTCCCACAAATCTGTCTCTCTCTCCTTCTGCACCCCAGTCTCTTTCGCATCCCTAGCAAGCCCATTCTCTCTCTTTTCCCCACTCCTCCAGGCTGGGTGCACTCTCTCTATCCTCACCCAACACTTTCTTTCTTTCTTTCTCTCACTCTCTTCAACCCTCTTTCTCTCTCTCCCTGTCCTCCTTCACCCCTTTCCCTCAGTCTCCTCTCCTGGTTCTCTCTCTCTATCCTGCCCAAACACTCTCACGAGGAATTGCACCAGAACAAGGTTGCTTTTCTATTGGCTGATCCCTTGGATGTTAACTTTGGCCCTCAGCCTCAAGGATAGGGTTGAGGTAGGGGAGAAGGGGGAATCACTCACCAGGTTTGCTTCATGAGGATCTTGAAGCCATCGGGGCAGGTGGATGGGACAGGAAGGTGCAGGCTGTTACTGCCCACTCCCCAGATGATAGCAGAAGAATCAACATCCTTGTAGGGCACCTCTCCAGTCAGTAGCTCCCACAACACCACCCCAAACGACCTGCGCCAGACAGGGGAGACAAGCAGTGGAACACATGACTCTCTAATACTAGGATCTGAACAGGCTTCGAGGGGGATACACTGACAGGACAGTCAGTCGTCACCTGTGTGGGCCAATGTATCTGTCATTACATGACTATGGAACAACAAGAGCCACAAACCTGGTCACTCAGGGGAGCTTGGAGCAAAAGGGACTTTGTGGATCAGTCAATCCGACACTGGCCCTTTTGAAGAGTGGGCCTTATCTTCCATACTAACCTCAACTGAAACCAAAGCTTCCAAGTAACAAGGGGTCAGAGTTCATCATTTGACATGCTCAACAGTTAACCCTTTCCCTGCACCTATGACACAATGGAAACCGGTCAGACACCCAAACAATCCACCTTGGAGTTTTCCCATCCATCTGACCTCCTGGACCGGCTCAGGCAGAGGGTGTTGTGCCTCTGACAGCTGCTCAACAAGGTAATCACACCAGCCCTGCACTCAAGGCTAATGCTCTAGGGACACGGTTTCAAATCCTAACAGGGCACCTACTTAAAAAATGTCGGAAGTTATGAGCCAATCTCAGTAATTGGGGTTTGATGTCAAAATCCATCTGGTTCACTAATGTCATCTAGGAGAGGACGTGTGACTCCAATGGGATTGACTTGATTTGACCCAGAGAGTCACAGAGATGTGGGCATCACTGGCTAAGCTAGTGTTGATTGCCCAGAGGGGGATTAAGAGTCTACCATATTGCTGTGGGTCTGGAGTCGCGTGTTGGCCAGACATTTAATTCCAAATTTTTTTTTATTAAATTCAGATTCCATGATGGGATGTCCTCAGAACATTCTATGTTCCTGGATTAATAGCCCAGTGACCTCTCCATGTTTAAGGGACAATTAGGAATGGACAACAAATTGCCTTACCAGCTACATCCATATTTGGACAGCACGGTGGCTCAGTGGTTAGCATTGCTGCCTCACAGCGCCAGGGACTCGGGTTTGATTCCACCCTCGGGCGACTGTCTGTGCGGAGTTTGCACGTTCTCCCGTGTCTGTGTGGGTTTCCTTCGGGTGCTCTGATTTCCTCCCACAGTCCAAAGGCGTGCAGGGTAGATGGATTGGCCATGCTAAATTGCCCATAGTGTTCAGGGATGTGTAGATTAGGTTGGTTATATGGGGATGGGTCTGGGTGGGATCCTCTGAGGGTCGGTGTGGACTTGTTGGGCCAAAGGGCCTGTTTCCACACTGTAGGGACTCCATGATCTATGATTTAAATTTAAAAATATGTATTTAAAAATAGAGAAAGAAATTGCTAACTTTCGATATTGTAGTTTGTGTTATTTAGCTTGGTCATCAAATGGAAGCCCACTTTTACAACTTAACTCCCCCATTGGCCATATTAGGGTATAGAATAGAATTGCAGAATCCCTACAGTATAGATAGAGGCCACCCAGCCCATCAAGTCTACACTGACCCTCTAGAGAATGTCTCAAACAGACTCTGCCCTCCACCCTATCTTCATAACCCCATATTTCCCATGGCTAATTCACCCAACCTGCTCATCTTTCAACTGTGGGAGGAAATTGGAGCAGCCAGCAGAAATGGGAGAACATGCAAACTCCACACAGACAATCATCCAAGGTTAGAATCGAACCCGGGTCCCTGGTCATGTGAGACAGTCATGCTAACCATAGTGCTACCGTGCTGACCTTGATTGCCAGACTGAATTCCTGCATTGTTCATCACTCACCAAATGTCCACTTTTTCAGACACAGGCTCATTGCGAATCACCTCGGGGGCCATCCAGGCCACGGTGCCAGCGAAGGACATCTTAGTGCTCTTGTCACTCAGCTCCTTAGAGGTGCCGAAGTCAGAGATCTTCACAGTGTCATCGTGGGTAACTAGGACACTGAAACAGGACAGAAAGGGGGCCAGAGGCCTTAAACTGACTGACCTGCTAAAACCTAGCTGTCAAGTCAGCCCCACCACCCTTCAATCCTGCCTCTACGCTACAGCATGAAAACAGACACTTCAATCCAACTTGTCCATATCGACCAAGTTTCCCAAAATAATCTCATCCCACTTGACTGCATTTGGCCCACATATCCCTCTAAACTTTTCCCATTCGTGTACCTGTCCAAATGTCTTTTGAATGTTCTAACTGTACCCGCATCTATCATTTCCTCTGGCAGTTGATTCCACATATGAACCATCCTCTGTGTGAAAAAGTCATCCTGGAGACCTTTTTAAATCTTTCTCCTCACCTTAAAAATATGCCCCCATTTTTAAACTCCCCTACCCTAGCGAAAAGACCTTAGCTATTCACCTTATCTATGCCCCTCATGATATTATAGACCTCTATAAGGTCACCCCTCAATCTCCTACGCGCCAGTGAAAAAGTCCCAGCCTATCCAGCTGGTTCTTACAACTCAAAGCCTCCAATCCTGGAAGCTGAGTAATGTCCCAACGCCCCATGGCAACTGAATGGCTAGTCACTGGCACCCTGCTAATGCCCATCATAATGTAGCAGTTGGGACAATATTTTAATGTGGGCACGGTTGGGGGTAGTGGATCAGTGAGAGTGAGAAATGAGCTGGCATCCACCAACATGTTGATTTCACCATGGAAAGGGACAATAGAGTTATATGAGAGAGAACATAGGAAATAAAGGGATGAGAAGGCCATTTAGTCCCGCCAGCCCATTCAACGAAATCATGGAATGATCTTTTACCTGAACATCATTTCCCCTCACCATCTATACTCCTGATATCTTTCATCTCCAGAAAGTGATCATTCTCAGGCTTGAGTCGCAAGGACTGAGCGTCCACAGACTCTGAGGTGGAGAATTCCAAAGATTCACCACACTTTGAATAAAGGAAATGCCCCCTCGTCTCAGTCTTAAATGATTCATTTCTTATTCTGTTCCTCTGGTTCTTGACTCCATCCCCAGACATGAGAAACATCCTTCCTGCTTCTACCCTATCCATCCTGTAAGAATTTTGCCATGTTTAATTGAATCCCTTCTCATTCTTCTAAACTGTAGGGAATACCCAGTCTCCTTACTCTCTCCTCAGAGGTTAGTCCTGCCAACCCAGGAATCAGACTAGTGAAGCTCTGCTGTACTCCCTCTGTGGCAAGTATACCCCTCTTTAGATAAGGAAGACAGAAGTGCACGTGGCACTCCAACTGTGCTCTCACTAAAGCTTTATGTAACCATAGTGCACTTAACACCTCCTTTTGCAATGCAACCAACATACCATTTGGATTCTTAATTACTTGTTCCATCTGCATGTCAATTTTCAGGACTTGTGAACATGTCCCTTTGGACATAAACCCTTCCCAGCCTCTCACCGTTTAAGAATTTTTTTCCACCGAAGTGAATAACTTCACATTTTTCAACATTATATTACATCACTCACATTCTTGCTCAGTTTCTTATCCTGTCTGAATCCCTGCAATTACAATGTAGCCTCTAACTTACCCCTTGGACATGTAACTCCATGTATAAACCATATGAATATTTGATTCAATGCCAACCTGTGCATGTACATTTGCAGTATGTGTATATGCATACAGGAATATGTATGTATGTGCATTTGTATGTATCTGCTTATGGACAGTTTTGTCTTTTCCACACATATCTGCATATTATGCTTGTATTTCACGTTTGTATGCCTGTTGGTGTTCATGTATTCATGTATTCCTCTGTGAAGTTGAAGATAAGGGACCTACTGGAAAAGACAGGGTGTGTTGAGGCTGTGAGGAGTCCTGTACTCGTTAGAACATGGAAGAATGAGATGTGATCTTATTGAAACATACAGGATTCTTAGGGGATTTGACCTGGTAAATGTAGAAAGGTTGTTTCTTCTTGTGAGAGAGTCTCAGATTAGAGGGCAATTATCTGCGTAAGGGCTTGCCCATTGAAGACAGAAATGAGGAGGATTTTGTTTTCTCAGAGAGTAGTGAATCTGTGGAATTTTCTTTTAAAACTACAGAGGGCTGCTGAGGCTGGGTCATTAAGTATATTCAAGGCTAAGACAGACAGATTTTTCATCAGTATGGGATTCAAGGGTTATGGGGAAAAGGCAAGAAAGTGGAGTTGAAGATTATCGAATCAGCCATGATCTCATTGGATGAGGAGTAGATGTGATGGGCCGAACGGTGTACTTCTGCTTCTAGGTCTTACGGAGAGCACACATAGATGAGGTGTCATGGCTATTTATGAAATTGAGGCTGCAACTTAACAGGCATTAAGATCATCTTGGCATTCCCATTCACCGGGTTTTCAGAGAGTAAAGAGTGAGTGGATTGCAATATTGGATTTTAAAAAACCATTTCAACAATGAGGAGGAATGATATGTCAGATAGATC
This sequence comes from Ginglymostoma cirratum, assembly GCA_024137785.1. Lineage (NCBI taxonomy): Eukaryota > Metazoa > Chordata > Chondrichthyes > Orectolobiformes > Ginglymostomatidae > Ginglymostoma > Ginglymostoma cirratum. Next base: position 132,988 of record JAHRHZ010000144.1, on the reverse strand, counting down.
ATTAAATCTGGCTATGTGGATTGAAGTGAAGTGAAGAGCAGAAACAGGGCTGTCATGCTGTTGTGTGTGTACAACATTAGACCCCAAAAGCAAACAAACAGGAGAGATAGGCAAGGTCAGAACTCAGTTAAATTTAGAGTCCTTATGAAAAAGGACAAAAATCAATCAAGAATATAAGTTTGACAACTGGGGAAAGGCTAACTACCAAACTGAGGTGTCATTGGCCAAAGCGACTGGAATCAGCTCATTGAAGTGTCAGGACAGTCAGTGGGAGGCATCAATGAGGAGATACTGAAAGCTCGAAGCAAATATGTCCCAACCAAGAAAAACAGGGGACTCTTAAAGCAAGAGGTCAAGTAGCAAACAGAGCGGAATAAGGCTAAAGCAAAGCTATTGTCAGACACTGAGAAGTTAATACTGTGCATAACCCAGGGGAGTATAAAAAGTGCAAGGGTGAGGAAATTAGGAAAGCAAAAAGAGAACATGAAAATACATTGATAACTTAAAATCGAGGGAAACCTAAAGGAGACTCTAAATAGTAGAAGGCTCTGACCATCATTGTCCAGTACACTGTGTCTAAAGACCTGTTTCTGATAGACCAAAGAGAGGAAGGGATGGGAGATAAAAGGTACTGCAGATGCTGGAGAATCCGAGATAACAAGCATGGGGCTGGATGAACACAGTAGGTCAAGCAGCATCATAGGAGCAGGAAAACTTGACGTTTCGGGCCTAAACCCTTCATCAGAAATGGGGGAGGGGAAGAGGGTTCTGAAATAAATAGGGAGAGAGGGGGAGGCGGATAGAGGATGGATAGAGGAGAGGATAGGTGGAGAGGAGGCAGACAGCCAGCAGCTCCAGAGGAGACAGCAACACTAAGCCCTGCCGGGTCTTCACCATCCCCCCAGACCTCCCCCTCACTGAGGACGAACGGTCAGTCCTCAGTAAAGGGCTCACCTTTGTCCCCCTCCACCCACATATCAACGAATACCGCTCACGCTTGGATATTGAGCAGTTTTTCCGCCGCCTCCGCCTCCACGCTTACTTCTCCAACCACGAATCTAACCCTCCCTCTACTGACCCCTTCTCCCGCCTCCAACACAAGCCCTCCTCCTGGACACCACCCCAAGGCCTCCTACCCTCCCTCGACCTCTTCATCTCCAACTGCCGTCGAGACATCAATCGCCTCAACCTCTCTACCCCTCTCAAACACTCCAACCTCTCCCCCGCAGAACGTGCAGCCCTCCACTCCCTCCGCTCCAATCCCAACCTCACCATAAAACCCGCGGACAAGGGAGGGGCAGT
>JAHRHZ010000144.1:105804-121686 GCA_024137785.1 Ginglymostoma cirratum | reverse complement strand
ACCTCCTGCTCCTATGATGCTGCTTGGCCTGCTGTGTTCATCCAGCTCTACACCTTGTTATCTCGGATTCTCCAGCATCTGCAGTTCCTATTATCTCTGATACTCTTTTGCCAAGGGATGTGTTTTTCGGATGTTACTATATTGAAACAATTAATTAGTAATAGTTACCATATCTATTATACAGTTAAGTTTTCCATTAGTTAAGTTATTCTAAGTTCCTCTTTCTTGTGTTTGTATTTTAACTACAGTGTTTAAATAAACTGTGTTTTTCTTAACGTCGAGTAGTTTGACCAGTTGCATTGCATCTGGAACACGGCACTTCACAGCTCCCTTTAAAATAAAAAGAGGTAGGGTCTAGGCTAATTTCTTAAAATATTTTGAGAGGGTCTGATCTGGTCCATTGTACTATTCACATTATACGTCAATAATCTGGACAAAAGAACTAAGGGCTTTGCTGCTAAGTTTGCAGATCACACAAAGATACGCAGTGTTGAGGAAATAGGGAGGCCTGCAGAAGGACTTGGGCAGGATAGGAGAGTGGCAGATGGAATACAATGTGGGAAAGTGTGAGGTTATGCATTTTGGTAGGAGGAATAAAAGTGTAGACTATTTTCTGAATAGGGAAAGACTAGAAATCTGAAGCATAAAGGAACTTAGGAGTCCTAGTTCAGGATTCCCTTAAGGTTAACATGCACTTTCCACCCCACCAGCCTCAGAATTCAATGGTTCCTCTTCCACTAATTCCACCACCTCAAGCGTAGTGCCAATATTAAACACATCTTCCTCACCGCCCCCATGTCAACATTTTCAAGGAACTATTCCCTCCCTGATACCCTGATCCAATCTGCAGTCACCCTCAGCACACTGTTCCCTTCCCGTACAATTACAAGAGGTATAAGACTGGCCTTTGCATCTCGTCACTCTCCGAGGCCCCAAATACCCTACTCGGATAAAAGAGCAGTTTCTTTATATTTCCTTCAATCCAGACTGCTGTAGTTACTATTCACAGTGTGGTCTCCTCTACACTGGAGAGACTAAACACAGACTAGGTGACCATTTTGGAAAATATCTCCATTTAGTCCGCAAGCATGATGCCAAGATTCTGGTGGCCTGTCATTGAATTCTCCACCTTGCAGTGACACTGACTTTTCTCGGTTGACTGCACTGCTGCAGAGAGTTTCAATGTTAGTTTTAGGAACAATACATCTTTTGATTAGGAACACTGCAGCCTTCAAGATTAAACACTGAGTTCAACAATGTTATACCGTAATCTGCTTGCCAATTGTGTTTTCTTTACTGTTTTAGTTTTCACTCTTTTTTTGCTTGCATTCAGCAGCAGATCTGCTCTAGGCACTTCTTCTGTTTCTTCCTCCATCACCATTTTCTTTGACGCTGGGACACTAGCTCTCCTGTCTTTCACACTATTAGAGACCTTTCTCTTCACTTGTCTCACCCACCCACCCATACCTTTCTAACTTTCCTACTTTATCTCACTTTCTCTCTCCACCTGTCAGACCTGCTGGACTTTTCCAGCATTTTCTGTCACATAACACAACCTGGCACACAGTACCTGAGCAAGGAACAAGAGTAGGCCACTCAGCCCTTTGAACCCATTCCATCATTCAAATAAGATTGTGGCTGATCTGATTTTAACCTCAACTTTTTATTCCTGCATATCCACGTTAATCTTTCATCCTACTGGTAATTAAGAAACTGCCTTCAAAATATTTAAAGATACTGCATCCACTGCCTTTTAAGGAAGGGAATTCCAAAGACTCACAACCCTCTGAGAGAAATAAATGTTTCCGAATCTCTGTCTTTAAAGAGGGAGCCCCCTTATTCTTAAATGATGACCGCTAGTTCTGGATTCTCCCACAAGAGGAAACATCCTTTCCACATCCACCTGGTCAAATCCCCTCAGGGTCTTGTAGTTTCAATTAAGTCACCTCTGACTCTTCTAAACTCCAGAGAATGCACACCTAGCCTTTCTAGCCTTTCTTCAGTAGGCAATCCACTCATTCCAAGTATTAGCCTAGTAAACTTTCTCTGAACTGTTTCCAATGCATTAACATCCATCAGAAAGTACAGATGCCAAATGTCCCGTATATCTCCTACTCTTGCACTCAGTTCCCCTTGCAATAAACCATAATATTCTATTAGCTTTCCTGATTACTTGCTGTACCTGTAATTAATAGACAAGGACGCCCAGATCTCTCAGCATTTCAGAGCTCTGCAACCTCTCACCATTTAGATAATATGCTTCTTTTTCATACTTTCTGCCAAAATGGACAATTTCCCACCTTCCCATATTATAGTGTATTTGCCAGATCTTTGCCCACACACTTAAATCAATCCTTTTGCAAGCTCTTCATGTCCTCTTCACAACTCACTTTCCTACCCATCTTTGTGATTTGAACAAACTCAACTACCATACCTTCGAATCCTTCGTCTGACTATTTATATAAGTTGTAAAGAGTTAAGGACCCAACCACTGGCCCCAGTAGCACATTACATCCTGCCAACATGAAAAAGACCCATTTATTCCTACTTTCTGCTCCTTGTAAGCCAGCCAATCTTCTATCCATGCCAATATGTTACCTCCATACCATGAGCATTTATTTTCCACAATAACGTTTGATATGGCACTGATCAAATACCAAACTTAAGGACAATATATCCACTGGTTACCATTTATCGATAGCTCATGTTACTTCTTCAAAGGTTACGAATGAATGAGCTAAATGCGATTTCCATTTGATAAAAGCATGTTGGCTGTGTCTGAGTACCTCATATTTGTCCAAGTGCCCTGTTATAACAACTTTCAATAATAGCTTTGAACATTTTCCCTATGACATGTTAAGCTAACTGACCTGTTGTTTCCTGCTTTCTGTCACCCTCTCTTTTTAAATAAAGGAGCTATGTTAGCTAGTTTTCAATCAAATGAACATTGCTCATATCTCAAGTTTTGGAAAATGAAAACCAATGCATCAGCTGTCTCACTGATTACTTCTTTTAAGACTCTAGGATGAAATCCATCACAACCTGGGGACTTGTCAACTTGCAGTTCTAATAATTTCCTCAGTAATACTTCTATGGTAGTTATAATTTTCTTGAATTCTTCCATCCCTTTCAATTCCTGTATTACAGCTATGTAAACAATGTGACACACAGTACATCCTGGTCCATAATACAACCTGGCAGACAAAAAACAAAAGAACTACGGATGCAGTAAAGCAGGAACAAAAACAGAAGTTGCTGGAAAAGCTCAGCAGGTCTGGCAGCATCTGTGAAGAAAAAATCAGAGTTAATGTTTCGGGTCCAGTGACCCTTCCTTAGAACTGGCTGTAGACAATAATAGCTGTAGAAAGGGACGGCATGGTGACTCAGTGGTTAGCACTGCTGCCTCACAGCACCAGGAACCCGGGTTTGATTCCAGCCTCAGGTGACTGTGTGTGTGGAGTTTGCACATTTTCCCCACGTCTGCGTTGGTTTCCCTGTGGGTGCTTCAGTTTCCACCCATAATCTAAGGATGTGTAGGTTAGGTGGATTGGCATGCTAAATTGTCCCTAGTGTCCAGGGATGTGTAGGTTAGAGGGATTAGCCACGGGAAATGTGGAAAAAAGGGATAGGGTAGGAGGTGGTCTGGGTGGGATGTTCTTTGGAGGGGTGGTATGGACTAGATGGGCCAAATGGCCTGTTTCTACACCAAAGGGATTCTATTTATTCTAAAATTTGGTATACATTGGAACCTCACAGACAGTGCGACATAGCACGCAATGCAAGGTGGTACCTACTATAATTTGGTACATACTTCAAACTAGGAGATTTGTATACCAAGTTGTACATATAATCTGGCACCCCCCCATACACTGTGGCAGACAATACAGCATACTACACAATACAACCTGGAATGTAGCACAACCAGGTAGACAATACAAATTGGTACAAAATACAACCTAATACATAATACTTGATACACAGTACAACCTGGTGGACAAATAGTCTTGATTCACAATATGTGCTCTGACACAAGAAGCATTTGCACACAGTTTATTCTGGTTCTCAAAACAAACTGCAGATAATAAAAGGTGCTACATAATACAATCTGGCACGCAATACAACCCGGAACACATGCAACCTGGCATACACTATACAAATTATACTATATTACATAGAATCTAAATCCATACAGTGTGGAAGCAGGCCATTCAGCCCATCAAATCCACACTAACCCCCTGAAGAGTGTCCCACCCAGACCCAGCCCTACCCTATCCCTGTAACCCTGCATTTCCCATGGGTAATCCACCCTGCCTGTACATCCCTGGACACAACAGGCAATTGACCATGGCCAATCCACCTAACTTGCACATCTGTGGACTGTGGGAGGCAATCAGAGCACATGGAGAAATTCATGCAGACACGGGGAGAATGTGCAAACTCCACACACACAGTCACCAGAGGCAGGAATCGAACCCAGGTCCCTGGTGCTGTGAGGCAGCAGTGCTAACCACTGAGGCCAGGCCAGCCAGTATATACTGTACAAGTTGTTACATATTGCAACCGAACACACAATAAACCCTGGTAGAGTATACAACAGTGCATATAATACTAACTCGCACAACACAGCCTAGTACACAATACAACCTGCAGGACAGTACAACCTGACACAATACAACTTGATACACAATACATCCTAGCACATAAACTAGAGTATTCTGGTAGAGTATTCAACAGTGCACATTACAACCTTCAAGACAGTACAAGTTGGCACGCAGTTGAACCTGGCACACAATGTAGCCTGATACACAATACAAATTGGTACAAAATAGAACCTAATACATAATACCTGAAAAACAATATAACTAAGTACACAATACAACCAGCAGGACAATACAGCTTGGTAGACATTATAACCTGGTATACGATACAACATGGTACACAATTCAGCCTGCAGGACAGTAGAGCCTCCGCCCAATACTGTCTGATATAAATAGAACCCAATACCCATTACAACCTGTTACACAATTCAGCCTGGTATACAATACAACCAGCAAGAAACAACTTGGTACACAATACAACCTGCTGCACAATTAAGTCTGGAATATGATACAACTGGCATGTTACAACCTGGTGCACAATACAACCTGTGGGACAATGCAAACTGGTAATTAATACAACCTGGTATACAACACATCCTGCAGGGCAATAAAACATGGTACACAATACAACCTGGCACACAAAACAAACTGGTACACAAAAGAACTTTCAGGGCAATACAACCTGTCAAATGATGTAAAATTATTTAATACAAATGGGTACACAATACAGCCTGGTATCCAATACAACTGGTAGAGCAACGTAATCTGCTACACAATACAGCCCGGTATACAATACACATTCTGTTCTATTACCATGATGTACTTACTTAAGTAATGATTTATCTGATTAGCATGCAAAACAATACTTTTCACTATATTCCACTTGTGGCAATAATTAATCAAATCAAATCAACCTCCAGGACAATACAGCCTGGTGCACCATGTAACCTGCAAGACAATACAAACTTACAGCTTGCTACACAATACATCTGGCAGCATATTATCACCCAGATACAACCTGTACCACAATACAACCTTAATATATATTACACACTGATTTACAACACACCTCGGTATACATGACAGGCTGTAGGTCAATACAGCATAGTACACAATACAACCTGTTACACAATAGAGGTTCGTACACAGTATGACCTGGTACGCATTACAACCAGCAGGATATATTTTGGAACACAGTACAGCCTGGTACACAAAACCTGCTACACGATATGGCCTGGTATACAATACAACTGGCAGGATATTCCTACCTGATACACAAAAGAGCCTGCTAAACAATACAGCTGACAGGACAATAGAACCTGGTACACCATACAACCCGCAGGAAAATACAACTGGTACACAATACATCCGGCAGCATAATACCACTGGTGCACAATACAATCTGGTACACAGTACAACTAGCAGGACAATAGAGCCTAGTTCACAATACAACATGGTACACAATACAAACTGCAGGACAATACACTGGCAGCATGATACAACTAGGTGCACAATACAGCCTGGTACACATCATAACCTGCAGTATAATAAAGCCAGGTACACACCGGGGCATTGATTAAGATAGCTCCTCCCGAGGGACCCAAGGCAAATGAGAGGATGTTGATTATCACCGGTTCGCCAGAGGCTCAGTTTAAGGTGAGTCAGCCGACACCAAATAAAACAGCTGTGGTAATGCTGGGTAGGAGTGTGAATGGTAGTGACCCTCGGGAAGGAGGGAGTGCTCCTTGGGGAGGGGAGGAGTGTCCCTCGGAACGGGTGACCAACCCTCTCAGAGAGACGGGGTGGGGCGAGTTGTAGGGAAGTATCTACCAGTAAGTGATTTTGGGGGTGAGGAAGGCAGTGGCCCTGTAATCCAGAGAGCCAGGTGATGTTCTGGGGATCGAATCCCACCATTGCAGACTGTGGGATTTGAATTAATGGGAATATAGAATTAAAGGTCTAATTTGTCGATTGTTGTGAAAACTCGTCCGGCTCACAAAAGTCCTTTGGGGAAGGAAACCTTACCTGGTCTGGCCTCCATGTGACTCCAGACCCACAGCAATGCAGCTGCTCTCTAAAATGGCCCAGCAAGTCAGAGTTATGTTTGAGGCAGTTAGGGACGAACAAGAAATGCTGGCCCAGCCAACGATGGTGACACCTCAAGAATGAGTAAAATGAAAATCAAAGTATTTCCACCTCCCCAACCCATTAACCTGTTCTGGGGAAGTGGACCCTGGACAATTTGCCCCTCAAAAGGACTGGGAGGAAACCCATGGAAACAAGGTTTGCTATTGTCATTGGTGAAGACTTAAACCATCTTGATGCAGGTTGTCGGGGGTGGGGGCGATGGGTGATGGTTGAGAAGGAAGGAAAAACAAACTGGAATTAAAAGGCAGTTAGTGAGTGAGCAAAGCAGATAGTAGACAGCAAAGTTATTCAGCGATCACTGGTGAACATTTCAGTGCAGGGTGTGCAGTGAATGTGGCAAATGTGATTAGGGCGCAGATAGACACATGGAAGATCTGTTTCACTTTTACTGAAGGGCAAGGATGACTTTGTCAACATGCCCAGTCACAGGGTTTTCAATGTTACTTTAATTTAGTACGTTTCCATTTCATTATACAAATTTCTGTTAGCCATTAAATTGTATTTTGCTACAGTGCTCCATCAGGGGCTTATTTAACCCTATTTTGTTACCTTTAGTTTTAAAGAGAAGAGGGACCCTCACTTTATCCAGCCTCATGCTGCCATTGTCTTATGAGTGTTTAATGAGGACAGCATAGAGAGAGCTTTATTCTGTATCTAACCCCATGTTGTCGCTGTCCTGGGAGTGTTTAATGGGCACAGTGTAGAGACAGCTTTACTTGTAGTTTAAAAGGTAGAGTGGGACAATTGCAATATTGGATAAAGAAACAATTACAGCAATGAGAAGGCACAATATGCCAGATACATCATCAAATGTGGATGATAGTGAAAAGCAGAAGACAAGCTGTCACACCACTGAGTTTCCTTACTAACAAAAGTTACATTGCATTGGAGGCAGTCCAGAGAATGTTCACTAGGTTGATCCTAGATATGGAGGGACTTCCTTATGAGGAGAGGTTGATTTGATTGGGTCTGTACACATTGGAATATAGAAGAATGAGAGGTGACCTTATTGAAAATGCTGTATGTTTGGCAGACTTGGTGGAGTAGACGTGGAGGGATTGTTTCTCTTTGTAGGAGAGTCTAGGACCAGAGTGTGAGACCTTGGAATGGGGTGGTCACTATTTTAAGACCAAGAATAAGGTGGATTTTTTTCTCTCAGTGGTTAGTGAATCTGCATTATTCTGTGCTGCAGAGGGCGGTTGAGGTTGGGTCAGAGTGTACTCAAGGCTGAGACAGACAGATTTTTGTTTGGTCATATAAACAGTTGTGGGGAGAGGGCAGGTGAGTAGAGTCGTGGATTGTTGGACGAGCCATGGTCTTGTTGAATGGTGGAGCAGACCTGATGGGCTGAATGATCTACTTGTGCTCCATGCCTTATGGCCTTTTGGGATTAAGAAAGGAAATTAAGAGATCAAAGAGAATGCATGAAAATGACACTGTCAACTAAAATTAAAGGAAACTCAAAGATGCTTTGTAAATACACAAAAGCAAAAGGCTAACTTCAGGCAAGAGTAAGATCAGTGAGAGATTGAAATGATAATCTGTATGTGGATTCCTTTGTAGGCATAGTTTTAAATAAACTTTTTGCACAGTCACTCAGTGGTTAGCACTGCTGCCTCACAGTGCCAGGGAGCTGGGTTCAATTCTACTGTCAGACAACCGTCTGCGTAGAGTTTGCACATTCTCATCATGTCTGCATGGGTTTCCACCAGATGCTTTGGTTTCCTTTCGCAGTCCAAAGATGTGCAAATTGGATGGATTGGCTATACAAATTTGCCCGAAAGTGTCTATGAATGTGCAGGCTAGATGGATTAGCCATGGTTAGTTCAGGAATAGGATGGGGAATAGGTCTGGGTGAGATGCTCTACAGGAGGTTTGGTGCAGACTTGATGGACCAAATGGCCTCTCACTGCAATGTTAGGATTCTATAATTCTAGTAAAATCTGGTAGACAATACAACCCAACCTGCTCATAATAAACCCAATGCAATCTAGTGTGCACTACCTTTAGGGTAATATAGCCTGATACATGATACAACCTGATACATAATACAAACTTACACAAAACAGTCTGATACACAATACAATCTGGAATGCTGCACAACCTTCAGGACAATACAACCTGGTACATGATAGAACCCGGGACATGATGCGACCTGTTACACAATAAAATCTGGTACACAATCCAATCGGTAGGTCTTCCCAACCCAGTACACAATATAGCCTGGCAACCAACCAGCAGGACAATACAACCTGGTACTCAATGTAACCTGCAGGATAATACAACCTACAGGGCAAAAACAGTTTGCTACACAATACATTTGGTAGCATAATACAACCTGGTACACAGTACAACCTGCAGGGCAATACAATGGTATGCGATACCATTGGTACACTAGTACACAATGCAAGCCGGTGTACAATACAGCCTGGTAGTCAACATAATCCAATACGCAACACAACCTTCAGGACAATACAACCTAGTACATGATACAACCCAGCACATGATACAACCTGTTATTCAATACGAACTGTTACATAATACAGCTTGGTAACCAATACAACATGCAGGATAACACAGCCTGGTACATGTGGGGGAGGGTTGGCGGGGGAAACGGCTTAGTGATATTATTGCTGGACTGTTAATCCAAAGGCCTATGTAATGTTCTGGAGAAACAGGTCCAAATTCTGCCACGGCAGATGGTGGAATTTGAATTCAGTAAAAATCTGGAATTAAGAGTCTAATGATGAACACGAGTCCTTTGTCAATTGTCAGAAAAACCCATCTGGTTCACAAATGTCCTTCAGGGAAGGATATCTGCCATCCTTCCCTGGTCTGGCCTACACGTAACTGCAGACCCACAGCAATGTGGTAGACTCTTAAACTGCCTTCTGGGCAATTAGGGATGGGGCAATAAGTGCTGGCCTAGTCAGCAACGCCCTCATCCTGTGAATGAACAAAACAAAAAAACAATACAACCTGCTACACATTACACCCTGCAGATCAGCCCAACCTGGCACACAACACACCCTTCAGGGCAATAGAACCTGATACACAATAGGACCTGGGGCATGATACAACTTGTTATTCAATACAATCTGTTACATAACACAGTCTGGTAACCAATACAACATGCAGCACGACACGAACTGGTAAACAAGATAACCTGCAGAACAACCCAACTCGCTACATAATGACCCTGGTACACAATACAATCAAGTACACACTACAACCCTTGGGTTAATACAACCTTCACAGCACTACAACCTGATACACAATAGAACACAGCACATGATACGACTTCTTATTAGATACAACGAGTACACAATATAGCCTTTTGGCAAAATACAAACTGGTGCACAATATAACTTGCATGATAATACAGCCTGGTATACCACACAACCACTGCGTTTCGTCATTTATTTACTAATATGGTTGGTTAGTAAGTTTGTAGATGACACCAAAATTGGTGGTGTAGCGGATAGGGAAGAATGGTACCTCTGAGTAAAATTGGACTTTGATCGGATGGGTCAATGGCCGAGGAGTGCCAGATGGAGTTTAATTCATATAAATGTGAGGTGTTGCATTTTGGTAAGATAAATCAGGACAGGATTTATACAATTAACGGGAGGGCCCTGGGGAGTTTTGTCGAACACAGAAACCTAGGGATTCAGGTGCATAGTTCTTTAAAAGTGGAGTCGAAGGTAGAAAGGGTGGTGAAAAAGGCATTTGGGACACTTGCCTTCATTGGTCAATGCATTGAGTGTGAAAGTTGGGATGTCACATTGCAACTGTACAGGACATTGATGAGGCCGCTTTTGGAATACTGCATTCGGTTCTGGTCTCCCTGCTATAGGAAAGATGTTGTTAAACTTGAAAGGGTTCAGAAATGATTTTCAAAGATATTGCTGGAATTGGAAGGTTTGAACTATAGTGACAGGCTGAATAGGCTGTGGCATTTCCCCTCGGAGTGTTGGAGACTGATGGGTGGCCTTATAGAGGTTTATAAAATCGTGAGGGGCATGAATTGGGTGAATAGCCAAGGTCTTTTTCCCAGGGTAGTGGAGTCCAAAACTAGAGGGCATAGGTTTAAGATGAGAAGGGAAAGATTTAAAAGGGACTTGAGGGGCAACATTTCATGCAGAGGGTGCTGCGTGTATGGAACAAGCTGCCAGAGGAAGTGGTGGAGGCTGGTACAATTACGTCATTTAATAGGCATCTGGATGGGTACATGAAAAGGAAGGGTTTAGAGGCCAAATGCTGGCAAATGGGACTAGATCAGTTTAGGATATCTAGCTGGTATAGATGTGCTGTTCTGAAGGGTCTGATTCCATGCTGTATAACTCTATGACTCTATGACAATCTGGTACACAATACAACCTTCAGGACAACCAACCTGCTACAAATTACAGAGATAGTAGGAACTGCCGATGCTGGAGAATCTGAGATAAAACGTTGTGGAGCTTTCCTGCTCCTCTGATGCTGCTTGGCCTGCTGTGTTCATCCAGCTCCCCAACGTTTTATGCTACAGATTACACCCTGGTACATGATACAATTTAGTACACAATACAACCTTCAGGGTGATAGAACCTACTGCACGATAGAACCTGTTATTCCATAAACACTGGTAACCAATACACCGGCCGCACAATACAACATGACACACAACACAATCTGGCATAAATACAAGCAGCAGGATGATACAACCTGGTACATGATAGGAGATGCAGGGTAATACCAGGGTAATACACAACAGACATATCATTGTATATTATTACATATTATAGCCAGCAGGACAACACAGCCGAGTGCTCAATATAGCCTGATACACAATACAACCACAGGACAATACAGCCTAGTGCACAATCCAGCTTGTTACGCAACACACTCCAGTTTACACTACAGCCTGAGGGACAATGCAGCCAGATACACAATGCGACCTACAGGACAATACAACTGTATATGATACCATTGGTACACAGAGACAAAACACAAATTGGTACACAATACAACCTCACACAGAACACAATCTGGTATGCAGTACAACCATCAGGGCAATACAGCCTGATATATGATAGAACTCAGAACTTGATGCAATCTGTTATTCCATATAAACTCATAAACAATACAGCCTGGTAACAAATAAAACCAACAGCGAAATACAACCTCGTACAGAATACACCCTGCAGGGCAATACAACCTGGTACACAATATAACGTCCCAAACAATACAGCCTGGTATAAAATAAAACTGGCAGGATATAACCTGGTTCACAATAAAACCTGCTATACAATACAGCTTGATACAGAATACAGCCCAGTATACAATACACACCGAAATTGCTGGAAAAGCTCAACAGGTCTTGATTAGGAGTAATCAGCATGGCTTTGTACGTGGGAGATCATGCCTCACAAATTTGTTAGAGCTCTTTGAATGAAGTGACCAGGAAAGTTGATGAGGGCAGGGCAGTAGATGTAGTCTGTATGGATTTCAAGTAAGGCCTTTGATAAAGTTCCACATGGTAGGCTTCTCTGGAAGGTTAGATCGCACGGAATCCAGGGAGACCTGGCAAATGGGATGCACAATTGGCTTGATGGTAGGAAGCAGAGGGTAATACTGGAAGGATGCTTGTCTGACTGGACGCCTATGACTACTCATGTGCCTCAGGGGTCAGTGCTGGGACCAACGCTGTTTGTTATCTATATCAATGATTTGGATGAGAATGTACAAGGCATGATTAGTAAGTTAGTGGATGCCGCTAAAATAGGCAGTATCGAAGACAGTGAGGAAAGTTATCAGAAATTGCAGCAGGATCTTGATCAGCTGAGGAAGTGGGCCAAGAAATGGCAAATGGAGTTTAATATAGATAAATGTGAGGTGTTGCATTTTGTAAAGTCAAATCAAGGTAGGAGTTTCATGGTGAATAGTAGGGCCTTAAGGAGTGTAGTGGAACAGAGGGATGTTGGAGTTCAGGTACATGGTTGTTTGAAAGTGGAGTCACAGGTAGACAAGGCAGTGAAGAAGCACTTTGCCACACTGGCCTTCATTAGTCAGGGCATTGAATATAGAAGTTGGGAAGTTATGTTGCAGTTATACAGGAAGTTGGTGAGTCTGCACTTGGAGTATTGTGTTCAGTTTTGGTCACCTTGTTATAGGAAGGATATTATTAAACTGGAAAGGGTGCAAAAGAAATTTACAAGGATGTTGCCAGGACTCAAAAGACTAAGTTATAGGGAAAGGTTGGACTAGCTAAGGCTTTTTTCTATAGAGTGCAGGAGACTGATAGAAGGATCTTATAGGAGTGTATAAGATCATGAGAGGCACGGATAGGGTGAATACACTCAGTCTTTTTCCCAGGGTTGGGGAATCAAGGACTAGAGGGCATCAGTTTAAGGTAAGAGGGGAAAGAATAGATGGGAACCTGAGAGGCAACTTTTCTTTTACACAGAGGGTGGTATGCATATGGAATGAGCTGCCAGCAGAAGTGGTTGAGGTGGGTACTGTAACAACATTTAAAAAGGCGTTTGGACAAATACATGGACAGGAAAGGTTTAGTAGGATGGGGGCCAACTGCAGGGAAATGGGGTTAGTGTGGATGGACATTTTGGTCAGCATGGGCCAGTTTAGGCTGAAGGGCCTGTCTCTATGCTGTAGGACTCGATGATTCTCTAAGTCTGGCAGTGGAGAGAAATCATAGTTAACGCTTCGGGTTGAGTGACCCTTCCTCAAACACCAGTATACAGTAATGACTGGCGGGATAGAACTTGGTCTACAACACAATCTGGTGCACAATACACCAGCAGGACAATACAGCCTTATACACAGTACAATACAGTTCGGTACACAATAGAACCAGCAGCATAGTTCAACCTGATACACAATACAGCCTCATACACATCAAAACCTGTCGGACAACATGATCTGGTACAGAGTAAAATCTAGCACATAGTAAAAACTGACACACAATACAACTTGTAGGACAACACAACCTGGTACACAACACAACCTGGTACACAACACAACCTGGTACACAACACAACCTGGTACACAACACAAGCTGTGGGAGAATATAGCATGGTACACAACACAAGCTGACACACAGTACAGCCTGCAGGGCAATTCAACCTACTACGCAATGCAGCCTGGTACACGATACAACTAGGAGGATACTACATTGTGCATAATACAGCAGACAGGACAATACAACGTTGTATACAATACAATCAGCAAGACAATAGAACCTGGTACACAATACAACAATCAGGGTAATACAAAAGTGCACAGTACAACCTGCAGGGCAATACAATCTCGTACACAACACACCCTGGTACACACCACAATCTGCTACACAGTACAACCTGGTACAAAATAAAACCTGCTACACATTACAAAGTGCAGGAAAATACAACTTGGTATACATACAGCCTGGTACAAAATACAACCTAGTACATGTTAGCTCCTGATGCACAAAGAACCTGGTGTAGAATGTAACTGGGTACTGAATTCAGCATAACAAGCATGGGGCTGGATGAGCACAGCAGGTCAAGCAGCATCATAGGAGCAGGAAAACTTGACGTTTCGGGCCTAAACCCTTCATCAGAAATGGGGGAGGGGAAGAGGGTTCTGAAATAAATAGGGAGAGAGGGGGAGGCGGATAGAGGATGGATAGAGGAGAGGATAGGTGGAGAGGAGGCAGACAGGTCGAAGAGGCGGGGATGGAGCCAGTAAAGGTGAGTGTAGGTAGGGGGGTGAGAGGAAAAACAGGTTAGGGAGGTGGAGATGAGCTGGGCTGGTTTTGGGATGCGGTTGGGGGAGGGGAGATTTTGAAACTTGTGAAATCCACATTGATGCCATTGGGCTGCAGGGTTCCCAGGCTGAATATGATTTGCTGTTCCTGCAGCCTTCGGGTGGCATCACTGTGGCATTGTAGGAGGCCAAGGATGGACATGTCATCTGAGGAATGGGAGGGGGAGTTGAAATGGTTCGCGACTGGGAGGTGCAGTTGTTTGTTGCGAACTGAGCGCAGGTGTTCTGCAAAGCGGTCCCCAAGCCTCCGCTTGGTTTCCCCGATGTAGAGGAAGCCACAACGGGTGCAGCGGATGCAGTATACCACATTGGCAGATGTGCAGGTGAACCTCTGCCTGATGTGGAATGTCTTCTTGGGGCCTGGGATTGGGGTGAGGGAGGAGGTGTGGGGGCAGGTGTAGCACTTCCTGCGGTTACAAGGAAAAGTGCCGGGTGTGGTGGGGCTGGAGGGGAGTGTGGCGCGGACAAGGGAGTCGCGGAGGGAGTGGTCCCTCCGGAAGGCAGATAAGGGTGGGGAGGGAAAGATGTCTTTGGTGGTGGGGTCTGACTGTAGATGGCGGAAGTGTCGGAGGATGATGCGTTGGATCCGGAGGTTGGTGGGGTGGTATGTGAGGACGAGGGGGATTCTTTTTTGATTATTGTTGCGGGGACGGGGCGTGAGGGATGTGTTCCGGGAAATGCGGGAGACACGGTCGAGGGCGTTCTCGACCACTGTAGGGGGGAAGTTGCGGTCCTTGAAGAATGAGGACATTTGAGATGTGCGGGATTGGAAAGTCTCATCCTGGGAACAGATGCGGCGGAGGCGAAGGAATTGGGAATAGGGGATGGCATTTTTGCAGGAGGGTGGGTGGGAGGAGGTGTATTCCAGGTAGCTGTGGGAGTCAGTGGGCTTGAAATGGACATCTGTCTCTAGGTGGTTGCCCGAGATGGAGACAGAGAGGTCCAGGAAGGAGAGAGAAGTGTTAGAGATGGTCCAGGTGAACTTCAGGTTGGGGTGGAAAGTGTTGGTGAATTGGATGAACTGTTCGAGCTCCTCGTGGGAGCACGAGGCGGCGCCGATGCAGTCATCAATGTAACGGAGGAAGAGGTGGGGTTTAGGGCCAGTGTAGGTACGGAAGAGGGATTGTTCCACATAACCTACAAAGAGGCAGGCATAGCTTGGACCCATGCGGGTACCCATGGCCACACCCTTTGTTTGTAGGAAGTGGGAGGAATTGAAAGAAAAGTTGTTGAGGGTGAGGACGAGTTCGGCTAGGCGGATGAGGGTGTCGGTGGAGGGGGATTGGTCCGTTCTGCGGGACAGGAAGAAGCGGAGGGCCTTTAGGCCATC